>PIJE02003580.1:22500-25000 GCA_002895965.2 Coryphaenoides rupestris | reverse complement strand
ACAAAAACAAAACAAATGTCTGTACAATTACAGATATTAGATATTATATAAAGAAGTGTATAAACAAAACGTCAATATATTAATATCAAGTATATCGATAAAAGTCCTTATCCTGACTGATGAGGGTCTAGCAGGTTGTTTTGAGAGAGATAGGAGGATAGTTGGGGAGAGACAGCACGTTCTAGGGTTTTGGAGAGGAATGCATGGAGGGATACAGGCTGTTCGTCTGATATGTTGCCGTGCTGACAAGGGTGGGTTTTCTGATTCTTGAAGAAGATACAAGATTCAAGATTCAAGAAGTTTAACCGTCACATACACACGTGTATGTGCAGTGAAATGAAAAAGTGGTGATGCCCGGCGGAATGTGTAAAAGAACAATGCAATACAAATAGCACCAATAACACGAGTTGGAGGATCAGAGTATCCACAATATTTCCAGTATTTACAGCAAAAAGAGCAGCAGAAATGAGAAATCAAAAAAATAATCTAAACACATATACATCAACAGCAATGAACTGAGGGAGGTGTTGATTAGGGAGGTGTTGATTAGGGAGGTGTTGAATGAAATGCCTTAGAGAAGGGAGGATGGGATTGGGTCAAGGGGGCAGGTGGTTGGATATCACGAGCCTGTCGACTTCTTCAGAGGAGAGGGGGGGTCGAAGCAGGTAAGGCTGGCGGGGGTGTGCTGCAGGCTTGGGGCTGGGTGAAGGGGGAGGGAGGATAGCAGCAGGGGTGAAAGAAGTCCTTCAACTTCTTTTTGCCCCACCCCTATCCCCAGTAGCTCCCGGGGAGGGCGGGGGGGGAGGGCTGGATGTGTGGAGCATGATGGTCTAAATGCCCCCTATTGTCGGCGGAATACAGCCATTGTCCGTGCCCTCCCCTCTTGCATGTGCTGACTAAGGGCGGTCCAGTGAGCTCACTTTAGAGTGGCCCAAGGAGAGCCGGGCTGGCTGGCCCGTCGGCCGGTCGGTCGGGGTATGGGCTGAATGTATAGAGAGTGAGCTAAGCCCCGCAACACACACACACACACACACACACACACACACACACACACACACACACACATATATAGCCTTCCCATTCCCCGGGTGTTTTAGGAATTTCCTGATTCAATGACTTTTTTTGGAAACAGTCAACCTCTGCCACCCCTTTTCCTTTCATACACCTTTGCCGTTCTCTCTCTCTCTCTCTCCCTCTCTCTCTGTCTCTCTCTCTCTCTCTTCTTTTATGTTCTCTTTCTCTTTCTTTCTTTCTTTCTCCCGTCTATCAGACGAGGCGGAGGGGAGAGGATTTCACCGTTCCAGTTGTCTCTCAGCGTTGCTATCTCCCAGCCCGGTGTCAGTCTAGACCAGAGATTGTGAGAGGTAGTCGCCACGTTTGCATAATGTACGCTGATTTAACCTACAGGTTCATCTCCCAGGCTCCAGCGGCCGTATGCTACAGCAGAAATCCCACAACTTGTTGGGGGGAGATGGCACAGAGCCTGTACCGGAAACCAATACCTGTAATGGGCGGATTTTGGCCTGTTTTGTTATGGAGATATTATAGCAGAGAAAAACAAACTCGTGTGACGATGGCCGTGTCCAGTCACTGTCGTCGTAGCTCCGCAGAGGTTGTGCAATTTTTTTTGTATTTGTATTTTTTTTGTATAACCCTAATACAAATTGTGATATTTGTGATATTTGTATTGTTCTTTTCCGCCGGGCATCGCCACTTTTTCATTTCACTGCATATCCTGTGTTAATGTGACCGTTAAACTTCTTGCATCTTGAATTCTTGGATGAAGCTTTCAGTAAAGGAGCCCTGCTGTACCACCAGGAACCAGCATGATTCGCCACGACAAGCTTTGTGACAAAGTGACATCACAAGTGGGAGTGTCCACCTGATGACTAGACCAGTTTTAGCATACATCTAGGTGGACACTCCCACTTGTGATGTCACTTCGTCACATGACAATTTCGCTTGTAATGGTGGATCATGTTCACACCTGGGGGTATCGTGGGGGCCCCTTTAGTTTGTGTTTTTCTCCAGCGGCCAGTCTTTTTATCAGACTTTTAATTGGCCCCTAAGGTATCTACATGGTCTCTACAATTGTTACTGGAAAATGACATAGGAACTCTACATGTGTATACACATTAAAGCCTCTGTACCTAAATTAGAAAGTACCACTTGAAAGCATTATAAATGAAAGTGTGTGATATCAAAGGTGATCGGGGACAAAGGATAACTGGTTGGCGGATCACGCGGGGATTACCTCATGCTGACATAACAATGATCTGCACACGCAAGCCATCTCCCCCCGCGCACTCACCGATAATTCATCTCTCTCTCTCTCTCTCTTCCTTTTTTATTGACTTCCTTTAACATGCTTTTAAAAGCAAAAGTTGCTTGAAAAAAAAGAAAGAATAAAAAAAAAAAAAGCCGACACCTAATTCATTGCACGCACGCAACGCTGCATTAGTGCTGAATGGTTACTGGCCACCGCTTTGAAGCGACTGCC
>PIJE02003580.1:10000-17500 GCA_002895965.2 Coryphaenoides rupestris | reverse complement strand
TAATGTTATTGCCTCTGCTGTCGCAGTTTGTTGGGCTGTGAGGGCTTGTTGAACAGTCACCAGCGCCGCTAGCCCTGGACAATAACGATGCAGCTCGTCTCCACACGTTCCCACACCTCAGCGGTGGGAACGCCGGCGCTCCCAGGGCGCTCCGAGAGCCGTGACGTGCTCTCTCTGTCAGCGGTTGGGACCCTGAGGCCACGTTCAACGTCTTGGCGGCCGTGTCTGACACACGTTGAGGCAGTGTTGGTGTGGTTTTTTTCCAGGGTTTTTTTTTTTTCGGATATTTGTTTTAGTATTATAAACGTACTCCACCACAAGCCACGACATTTCATTCATTAAAAAGTATGAGTGTATGAATGGAATGGATAAATGCATAAACAGTGGTGTGTGTGTGTGTGTGTGTGTGTGTGTGTGTGTTTGTGTGTCCTGAAGTGAGTGTGTCAGAGCAGACCTTGAGGATCAGTGAATTTCAATATCAATCCAATCAGCGACTCCACTGATCCTCTTAGAATGGGGGCCCGGGGCACCCTGGAACCCCCCGGACCCCCGGGTGCTGCTAATGATGTCAGCCTCATGCAAAGTGGGGGGGCGGAGGACCGGCGTTACGCAACTCAAGATTACATCTGCACACACACAGAGACACACACACACACACACACACACACACACGCACACACACACAAGCCTTCATGCACTCACACACACATACACACACACATGCACGCACGCACATACACCACACACCGGCATGCACGTACACCACACAACACACACCACACACATGCACGCACATACACACACACACACACACACACCGGCATGCACGTACACACACACACACCACACACACACACACACACACAAACAGATGCATGCCCTCTCTCTCTCTTCTCTCTTCTCTCTCTCTCTCTCTCACACACACACACACACTCACTCACACACACACGCACACACACGAATAAACACATTCATTCACACACTGATTCGGACAAACACACAAACACACACACACACACACACACACACACGCACACACACACACCACACACACACACACACACACACACCACACACGATGCACGTACAAACACTCCAATACACACGCACACATGACATTTATCATAGTCAAAACAGAGCTTTACACCCTCTTTGACCAAGGACCCTCCCAGCTCCAGCCTGTGGGCTGGTATGCAGTGAGAAACGGGGGGGAAAGTATTCCTCTTTGATAACGTGTTGTTTTCCTTGCGGGCCGGCCCGGCGGGGGTCTGTCATATCTTGTTATGCCTCAGTATTTGTTTTAGCCGTCGGGAACGCCTGGTGTGTCTGAGACTCTATCTGCATTCCCATTACGGCATGTGCCGGCGCCCCATGAGAACCCAAACGCCAGCTCTGTGGCGCGCGAGCGAGGAGCAGCAAAAATAAATAAATGCGTCAAACGGCGCGACCCTTTGTGTTTAGACTGCGCCGCCGCGGACATTCCAGCACATTCCCTTAGTGTGGTGGGGGTAAAGGTTGTCGTAAAGGTGGGGGTAAAGGTGTTGTAAAGGTGGGGGTGAAAGTGGTGTAAAGGCAGCGCAAAGGTGGGGTAAAGGTGGGGGTAAAGGTGGTGTAAAGGTGGGGGTGAAAGTGGTGTAAAGGCAGCGCAAAGGTGGGGTAAAGGTGGGGGTAAATATTGTGTAACGTTGGGGGTGAAGGTGGTGTAAAGGTGGGGGTAAATGTTGTGTAAAGGTGGGGGAGAACATGGTGCAAAGGTGGTGTAAAGGCAGTGCAAAGGTGGGGGTACATGTTGTGTAAAGGTGGGGGCGAAGGTGGTGTAAAGGCAGTGCAAAGGTGGGGGTACATGTTGTGTAAAGGTGGGGGCGAAGGTGGTGTAAAGGCAGTGCAAAGGTGGCGTAAAGGTGGGGGTAAATGTTGTGTAAAGGTGGGGAGCGAAGGTGGTGTAAAGGCAGTGCAAAGGTGGTGTAAAGGTGGGGGTGAATGTTGTGTAAAGGTGGAGTTAAAGGTGGTGGTAAATGTTGTGTAAAGGTGGAGTTAAAGTTGGGGGTAAAGGTGGTGTAAATGTGGTTATGAAGGTGGTGTAAAGGTAGTGTAAAGGTTTAAAGTTGGGGGTAAAGTACAGTGCTCTGATCTAGATGGTATCCAAGTCTATTGTCCCTGAAATGAAAAAGCATATCAGGAATAATAATAAAAATAGTAATCAGATTAAGATGAATAGTATGCATAACATGAATAACATTATGAGGAGAATAATAATAATATTCCCAGCGCTTGATGTCCGGCCTCCTTCTCCCTCGCTTTTCTTTCTATACGTCTTCCTATTTTCACCGTTCGTTTCCCATCTTTTTTTTGGGGGGGGGGGCAGGGTGTCCCTTTATTCCCGTGTGTATTGAAAAGCATTGGCGACACCACCCCCCGCACGCACACAGACACACACACACACACACACGCACCCTCAGCCCCACCTCCACCGCGCTTCGCTTCATCCCCGCTCCGCTGCGCCGAGGGTGGCTGACAAAAGGAATTGTGCAAACGAGCCCTTAAAACCCCTAAATGCTTGTGGTCGGCTCACAATGGGCCCAAGAATGTGCTGCCGGACAAAGGCCTGGCCCCTTTGCTCTCTGGCCCCCCGGCCCAAAACCACCACCAGCAAGCCCTCCTACCCCCGGAGCCCCGCCCCCAAACCCCACCCACACCCACACACACTACCAGCCAGGCCCCGTGGTGATAGATCGGAACGGACGCATGAACGCGGGGGCCTGGATTCTGTTGGTTGCCGGTGGGTGGGTTGGTTGTGTGTGTGTGTGTGTGTGTGTGTGTGTGTGTGTGTGTGTGTGTGTGTGTGTGTGTGTGTGTGTGTGTGTGTGTGTGTGTGTGTGTGTGTGTGTGTGTGTGTGTGTGTGTGTGTGTGTGTGTGTGTGTGTGTGCATGTGTGTGTATGTGTGTGTGAGGAGGATGGAGGAGGGTGGAGGAGGTGGGATGGTGGGGGGGTGAACCCTCTCCCCCTAGTAGCCTCCCTGCTGTGCCGGTCCAAAAGGGACAAGCCCCAGGGTGGGGAAGGGAGTGGTGGTGGTGGTGGTGGTGGTGGTGGTGGTGCGAGGTGGTGAGGTGGGACCTTGGAAAGCCCGGCCAAAAAGGAGCTGCAGACAATTGGGGAGCCGCTAACTAGCAGCGGCGGCGGCGGCGGTTGTTGTGTGGGCGGCCCCACCGCCAGCCACGCTGCACCCTGATTGATATGGGAAACGCATTGCGGACCTACCCCATACCTGCCTCCCTCCATCGGCCCTCATCCTCCTCAAAAGCCCCCTCGGCCCGACTCTATACACGCCATTCACCCCCTGCAGCGAGCGCTTTCAATGCCAACACTCGGGAGATTAGCGGTGGGCCGCCGCTGAATGCTGATTTTATGTACATAACTGGTTTATAGCGGCCGCCTCAAAGCATGTCCCGCGATAGCGTCCGACGCGGCCGGCGGAGAAGTCGGCTGTAACGAATGGTAGCGAAATATGAAAGAGTGATGGTGACACGAATCAACAACAGTATGGAAAAGATGATGATGTGTGTTTTATTAGTCAGAGCCGTGGTGGATACCGCACAATGCTTGTGAGGAGTGTACATTGGCTACGCTTCACGCTGGTGGAAAATGTGCTTTGACAAATCAAATTATTCAGTGTGTAGCGTGGCTCATTAATGGCCAGTGGTATGCAATTCAATGCTTTTCATTCAAGCCAGACAAGGAGCACCTTAAGAAGCAGCTTGGGGAAGCGCACCTTATGAAGCAGCTTGGGGAAGAGCACCCTTATGAAGCAGCTTGGGGAAGAGCACCCTATGAAGCAGCTTGGGGAAGAGCACCCTATGAAGCAGCTTGGGGAAGAGCACCCTATGAAGCAGCTTGGGGAAGAGCACCCTATGAAGCAGCTTGGGGAAGAGCACCCTATGAAGCAGCTTGGGGAAGAGCACCCTATGAAGCAGCTTGGGGAAGAGCACCCTATGAAGCAGCTTGGGGAAGAGCACCCTATGAAGCAGCTTGGGGAAGAGCACCCTATGAAGCAGCTTGGGGAAGAGCACCCTATGAAGCAGCTTGGGGAAGAGCACCTTATGAAGCAGCTTGGGGAAGAGCACCCTATGAAGCAGCTTGGGGAAGAGCACCCTATGAAGCAGCTTGGGGAAGAGCACCCTATGAAGCAGCTTGGGGAAGAGCACCCTATGAAGCAGCTTGGGGAAGAGCACCTTATGAAGCAGCTTGGGGAAGAGCACCCTATGAAGCAGCTTGGGGAAGAGCACCCTATGAAGCAGCTTGGGGAAGAGCACCCTATGAAGCAGCTTGGGGAAGAGCACCCTATGAAGCAGCTTGGGGAAGAGCACCCTATGAAGCAGCTTGGGGAAGAGCACCCTATGAAGCAGCTTGGGGAAGAGCACCCTATGAAGCAGCTTGGGGAAGAGCACCCTATGAAGCAACTTGGGAAAGAGATGAAGCAGCTTCAATGTGATCAATGGCTCTATTTCTTTTAAAGGATCGAACACACACATTTGGACAATCTCTTGTTATAAGCTGATGCATGCATCCAGAACGATGCACAGTGTCACACACATACGCACACACACACACACAAACACAAAATACATGAACATTAGATGTTATGAAATCCAAAATCAGTACGCAGCTGTAAATGTGTCCATCATCCTGGCGTCCGTAGGCCTGTTTCATCCTCCAGCATGAACTAATTGAGACGCATCCAGCCCCGTTGGTGGTCCTCTTTGTTTTCTTTCTTAATCGCACAACGTCCCAATCAGCCACTGTCATCTTTGTGTTGTCGCTCTGTCACTGAAGGCCACATTTCACGTGTGTTGTTCCTCGGTGTGAGGGGCATGTGTGTGTGTGCGTCGGTCACATCTCACAGCTCCGTGAAAAACAAACAGGAGGTAGACACTAACCCTGAGAGGCTGTCGGTCAGGACGGGGGCCGTGTTTGTGCTTCCCCGTGTTCATAAACAAACCAATCATTTGACAGACTGAAGGTTGCCCGGGGTCTCCATTAACTGCTTCCTCATCTCCCGGAGACAAGGGCAAGACGTAAACAATTAGAGTGTGTGTTTCCTAGCAGCGCGGTACGGAAGGCGGGCCCGTGGGCCAGCCTTGCTCCGAGGGTCTGTTGGAAACACTCAGTGGCTTTATGCCCCCCGGTGAGGCCACACACACACACACACACACACACGTCTGTTGGGGGACGGATAGCATGTGACCCTTTTACAGACTGTATGTGTGTGTGTGTGTGTGTGTGTGTGTGTGTGTACATATGTGTGGTTGTGTGTTTGTGTGTGTATGTGTGTATGTGTATGTGTGTGAGTGTGTGCGTGTGTGTGTGTGTACATATGTGTGGTTGTGTGTTTGTGTGTTTATGTGTGTGTGTATGTGTGTGTGTGTGTATGTGTGTGTGTGTGTGTGTGTGTGTGTGTGTGTGTGTGTGTGTGTGTGTGTGTGTGTGTGTGTTGGGGGGGGGGGGGGGGGGGGGAATGGGAGTCCGTCTTTGTCTGCGGGCACCGGGGGTTTGGTTTACACACTGAACGCCTTGGGAAGATTAACCAGCCAGGGCCCAGTCGGAAGCCGGAGGGGAGATACCCGTCAACTCATCTGAGCCAAAGCCGACACCAAACTCACACACATATCTCACATCACCCATTATGTCTGACAGAACTGTATATTTTGATAAAAAAAAAAATTGAATTGTTTCCCTCTCAAAAATATATTTGTTTCATATATATGTTATATATATATATATATATATATATATATATATATATATATATATTCCTAAATTCATGTCTTAAGTCACATAAAATAATATCATATTGATCATGTAAATGATAAAAGAGAAAAGAACATGAGAGAAACATACTGTACTTTTGACTATCATATATATATAGGTTTTTCAAAATAACATAATATTAATTTTGTTTAGTAAAATTTGATAAAGAAAAAATAAAACATCCTCTTTGTATGCATGTGGTTTCCAAAAATCCACTTTCTGTCAATAAACTCCGTGACATTTGTTACTGTTACGCAGACTTGAGGAGAAAGTGGTTCATACACGACACACGTTGATTCCTGTGTGTAGCAGTGGTGCTGCTTCACACCACCTCCAGACACACGTCACAGAACGCTGATGCACAGTTTATACAATGAATGAAGACAGAGCAGGCGGTCACAAGCTAGCATGCTGTCTGAGTGTGTGTGGTGACGGCTGGTTTAACCTGTGGCCATTGATTAATCAATACACCGCAGGTGTGCAGCCTCACCCGGCCCCAGACTAATCAGCCTGACTCGGGTCAGTTGAGGCTGCGTAAACCAGCCACCCATCACACACACTCTACCAAAGGTATGCCGATACAAAGAGGGTTACCCAAGCCGTCGGGAAGGGTGCCATGTTGGTACGCTTATCACCTATGAATACAATCAGATAAGACTTACATTTGGATGAAAAGGGCAGCCACGGAGAGAACTCTGACTAAGGTTGCAAACAGCAACAGGTCGCTCACCAGCTTCCTCAAGAGACTCAAGACCCACCTGGACCCCCCCCCCCCCCCCCCTTAAAGTGAATCTCTATTGATCTATGATTAAATCCTCTAAATGTATCGGATATTTTGATAAAAGTACGGAGCATAACGGAACATAACTTCACTAGGCTATATGGGGTGCAGGTTTGAATTAATTCATCCTTTTCACCACTGCAATTATCAGAAATACTGTATAGTTTGTAGTTTTGTACCACAGGTTTTCCTCACTTTTCCATGATTTTTATTTGCCCAATGTAAAAGGACCTTAGTCTACCTCCCACAGATTTACCAACTCAATCACAAAATGGATTGCAATGGACCGATGGTCAATTTCGACAGCAACCAAATTTAAATAATTGTTACTTTTTAAATGCTTTTCACTGCAAAAGTGAGCAATATGGGATTTCATTAGATTATCTAATCGTAGAGCATGTCATTCATTTAATTCAATCAATTCATTTTAAACGAATTACAAATTTAGTTGACAGCCCTAATCGATAGAACTATACTGTACACAGTATACAGTATATATGTTACTGCATCGCCAGGCAGGTTGTCATCATATATTCATGCCTGTCCTGCTGCTGCTGCTGCGGCACTCTGCTTTACGACTCGTTGCTCTCGCCCCAAATAAATAAGGGCTGCAGCAACATGCTATTAACGTTAGCCACACTCCCCGACAACGCGGCGAACAATACACAACACAACAAGCCCTCTCCTCCGCTAGTGCCGGAGTCACTCGGGGGAGGCTGGGTGGTGCGCTGGCTGGGTGGTGCGCTGCCTGGGCGGGTGGGTGGGTGGGTGGGAGGGGTGTAGGGGTGGAGGGGAGCCGGCCGCATTTCAACTCATGTCCGATCGGGAAAGAGGGAAAAAAAAATGGCCGTCTTGCCCGCCAAATTGTCATCGAGTGGCACCATTGATAGGGGGCGGGAAAAAACCCCACAAA
>PIJE02003580.1:0-2500 GCA_002895965.2 Coryphaenoides rupestris | reverse complement strand
ACACACACACACGCACGCAACGCACACACACACACACACACACACACACACACACAACACACACTCATCACACTCAAGGCATTGTCTCCTGCCTCATGCTCACTGTGTCCAATCCGTGCTGTTAACAGTCGTACAGTGGCCTGCCAAGCATATTCTTGGCTGTATGAGCGTGTTAATTAGGTTAGTTGCACATGCACTCACACACACTCACACACAGACACACACACAGACACACACACAGACACACACACACACACACACACATATCCTAACCCCCTCCCACACATACACACACATGCACACAAACACATACGCACACACACACACACACACGCATAAACACACACCCTAACGCCCTCACACAGACAGACACACACACAACACACACACCCACACCCACACACACACACAGGGGTTGTGGCGGTGGAGATGGACAGTGGCAGGAGGTCCCAGAAGAGTAAATACATGTGGGTGCACCGTGCCAGACACTTGTGGCTGCTGCCTCCTGCCAACAAGGGCTCTGCTCGCCACTTCTGGATGAGTGAGGGGAGGGGCGGGGGGGGGGTTAGGAGGGGGGTCTTTTGTATTTTGATAAGGTCCAAAATGCCTTTCCAAACTGTCCCCTCTCTGTCTGTCTCCTCACGGCGTGTCAGAGGCTCGAGACGAATCCAAGGCCAGAATACTGTGTGTGTGTGTGTGTGTGTGTGTGTGTGTGTGTGTGTGTGTGTGTGTGCGTGTGTGTGTGTTAGTGATGGTGGATGAAGGGTATTAACCAGTGCCCTGCTGTTAGAGCTGTGAGTGTGAGCAGCCAGAGCAGAGGGGGCAATTATGGGACCTGCTGGGCTGAGAGGATGCCTGGCCACCAGGGAGAGATTAGGACGGCCAGTCTCCTCTCCTCTCCTCTCCTCTCCTCTCCTCTCCTCTCCTCTCCTCTCCTCTTCTGTCCTCTCCTCTCACACCCTCTTGTCTCCTCTTCTATCTTCTCACATCCTCTCCTCTCCTCGTCCCCTCTCGTGGTCTCCTCTGCTCATCCACTCACCTCCTCTCCTATCCTCTCCCTTCCCATTCTCTCCACGCTTCTCCCCTCCTGACTTCCTCTCCTCTCCTCTCCTCTCCTCTCCTCTCCTCTCCTCTCCTCTCCTCTCCTCTCCTTTCCTCTCCTCATCATCCTCTCCTCTCCGCTCTTCTCCTCATCCTCTCCTCTCCTCTCCTCTCCTCCTATTCGTTCCTCATCCTCTCCTCTCCTCCCCTCTCATTCCCTCATGCCATTACTG
The DNA here is from genome assembly GCA_002895965.2 of Coryphaenoides rupestris. Taxonomy (NCBI): domain Eukaryota; kingdom Metazoa; phylum Chordata; class Actinopteri; order Gadiformes; family Macrouridae; genus Coryphaenoides; species Coryphaenoides rupestris. Next base: position 1,226 of record PIJE02003580.1, on the reverse strand, counting down.
TAATCCCTTTGCAATAGACACGGAGCCTATAGCTCTGTTCACTAATACAACATAAAAACCCTGTCTGCTCTCCAGTCACCCCATCAAACTGCTACCCCCCCCACCCCCGTGTGTGATTAGTCCTTTTATATGTCTGTCTCTTCCTGCCTCCATGTTCAGCTAACCACCCCCCCAGGAATAGCGAGACACACTCAAGCGCTGACCTCAGTTAAAAGCTTGTCTCTATCCACTTATGCACCCTCCCACCTCACACACACACACACACACACGCACACACACGCACACACACACACACACACACACACACGCGCGCACACACACGGCCTGTGCACGGCCTTTGATGGTCTTCATCACTCCGCGTGTCACTCCAAATCTGTGCGCAGGTATAACGTTTCCCTCTGGGTAAAAGCTTCCACTCCAGGCCTTCTGCTCTGCTGCTGTTGGCGGGGAAAACTCTTCCTCCATCCCCCCCCCCCCCCCCCCCCACCTGCCCCCCCATCGCTCCTGATGAATATTTCATCCCTTCCCTCCTCTCCTCACTCCTCTCTACTTCCTCTCTCTCTCTCTCTCTCTCTCTCTCTCTCTCTCTCCGTTCCTTCATGTTGCCGACCCACCGTCATGCGGCACTGGAGACGGTCATAATCTGCTCAACTGATTGCGTGCGGCGGACGGCGGTGAAATTGGGATGACAGAGAGAGCGAGAGGGAGGGAGGGAGGGAGGAAGGGAGGGAGGGAGGGAGAACAAAACATCATGGGAACAAGAAAAAGACAAAATGGAAAGAAGAGGAAAGGGAGACAAGGGGGAGGAAGGGGAGAATGGGAAGAGGAAAGAAAGTGTATCTCAGGAAGTGGGGGGGGAGTTAGAATGAACAAGAGAGAGAGAGAGAGAGAGAGAGAGAGGAGAGAGAGAGAGAGAGAGAGAGAGAGAGAGAGAGAGAGAGAGAGAGAGAGAGAGAGAGAGAGAGAGAGAAAGAAAGAGCAAGAAAGATAAAGAGAGAGTGAGAGAGAAAGAGATAAAGAGAGAGAAAGAGAAAGAGGAAAAAGGGAAGAGAGAGTAAAGAGCAAGACAGGGAATGAGGGAGACAAAAAGAGGGTGAGAGAGCGCTAACGTTACCAGAGTAAGACAGGCGGACGGACCGGCCGGGGGGGGCGGGGTGGGGGGGATCGCCGACGAGTCGGCAATGCTTCGTTTTGATCAGCAGGGAGCACGTAGTTATATGGCCGTG
>PIJE02003579.1:18057-37320 GCA_002895965.2 Coryphaenoides rupestris | reverse complement strand
TGCCGATGCTGTTTTTCATTCAACCATTAAGATGATTGCTGATTGGTTTGCTGCGCATCCCAAAGCGTTTATGTGGGCAGGACTTTGAGTCAAATATCAAAAATAAGGGTTTCTCGTCAAATGAATATCAACCACGCATACACACACACACACACACACACACACACAGCTTTGCTTTCTGTTGCATTTCTTGCACACATGCATCCATCTCTTTATCTTGTCTTATCTTATCTTATCTCTATCTTGTTTATTTATTCCGTGTGTTTTGACATTCCTGTGCGGTCAGGAGATACAGTGAAGACGTTTTGTTGACATTCGCGACGACGGGCTGCTGTGAAATACTGAGGCATATCAAAAAAAGAGAGAGTGTGCCATGGAAACACGACATCCCATCAGCCCGGTTGGTTTTGGCACACGGCGGCATTAAGTTGACACCTAATGATTTTTCATTTTCCACACACACAAAAAGAAAATGACAGCCCAGTTGTTGTTGGTTTTTTTTGAGTGCAAAGGAGTTTTAATTGTGTTTGGTTTGATTTCCTCGTCTGAAGTGAAACAAAGATGGCCGAAATGGCATGAGGAGGACATGCGTGTGTTTGATCTTGCCTTTTCAGTCATACCATCGCATGAGGCGACTAGACGGAAAAACAAGGAGTGCAACATTTAAAAATCTACCACCTGTGACGTCGTAAATGGGGCCGTCCACCCAGATCAACTCCACCACAGTCACCAGTACCAACTGGTAGACCGCAACGCAATAGTACTTCAGAGTTGGTCACTTGTGATGTAATCAAGTGTTTGCCTTTCTTTTCACTTTGACATTGCTGCGTCACGGTAAACTGGAACAGGATCTGGGTGCCCACTTGTGATGTCACAGAAGGGTAAATTGTAAAAAATGTACCCCGTCCCCTCGTGGTCTGTGAACACACCCGTCCCTGGATCACGACTAACTTAATACGGCCAGATGGTACATCTGTGAGGCTCAGTGTGTGATGCTGTGCAGACAGCCGCACACACGGCAGCAGGGAGTGAAACAGTATCTCCGCCGTCACCTCGCATTGCGTCCTGCAGCCATGTTTTTCTCCAATCCACGTTAGCCTCGACGCACGCCGGCACGACACACGACAACGCAACGGATCACGCCGTTTAAGCTTGACATCCGACCCAACTGGATGACCTGAAAGACTACGTTTGTGTCTATTATACAATCAAATTCAGCATTCAACAGCATTTGGATGCAGATTTTTGGTCAGGTCTCATATTACACTGATATATATTTTCATCGATGAAATCTGGAAGAGTATAACGATATATTTACATTGATGGCATGACAGGCATAATAACTAACTAATGGTTTAATGGATAAACATAGCTAGAGCGCTGGTCTGGATGTTGGGATATAAATAGGACCTCCAGTATATAGGACCTGCACACCTCCAGGACCCTGAGGCGAGCAGGTAAGATTGTGGTCGACCCCTCCCACCCCGGACATAAACTCTTTGAGTCTCTCCCCTCCGGCAGGAGGTTGCGGTCCCTCAGGACCAAAACCTCACACCACCAGAACAGCTTCTTCCCCCCCACGGCAACTGGCCTCATTAACAAGACCCGGGACCCCCACTGATCCCCACCGATTCCCACCCCCTATGGACACGATACACGTTATATTAACGTTTAACCCCACTGACTCCCACCCCTCATGGACACTTGTGTTACATTAAGGCACATCTTTTTCTTTAAATTGACACCTTTTTATTGCTTATTTTTTATATATTATATAATATATCATATACTCTCTGTTTAATGTTCAATGTTATGCACAAATATCACAAAAAGCACATTCCTTGTTTGGGAAAAACCAAGGCAATAACGCTGATTCTGATTCTGATGTATATGCCCAGTCCAGTCCAGCAGCAGCCTCCTCCTCTCCCACCAGGGATGAGCCTCATCTGGCCGGCCGTCCTGGGCTGTGAGGGCTAATCAAAGAGGAGAGACACCAGACAAGTCTTGGCCAAATTAAATTGGATTCCGAAGCGGTGCGTTCAATCTGCTTGTTTGATCACAAACAGCCGGCAAAAAAAGATTCGATGGACTCTTTGTTCCGGTGTATTTCTACGTATATATTTATTTTTTCCCGGACTCACACACATTAGCTATGTGCGAGTGACTCTTATTTGGACAGATGTGTTCCAAGCAGAGTTTGAACATTGACATGGCTGAGCTGTGTTTGCCAATGTTGTTTGCAGAATTGTCGTCTAATCAGATCTTCACTTGATTATGGATATTTTCGCCCTGTTTGCCCGAAAAAACGTTTTCTTGGCAAAAAGATCAAAGGGGGAAATGCGAGAGCTAATGCTAATGAGAGCTAATGCTAATGAGAGCGTCAGCATCTCATAGATTCCAACAGCAAAACATAACCTAATATGCTTTCCATCTCATTTGTTGCACCAAATCTCTTTATGCTTAAACGTTTAAATCGTCAACAAAGCGTCCGTCTCAAATCCTTCCCTTGTGTCTGAACTCAATTTGTGAAGGATTTTTGCAGCTTCTTGGGGTTTGTCGACAACTCGAATTGACGTTCAGAGTGCAGATCTTCCCTCTGTAATGGGACATTGTTATGTTCATGTTTATTTCGCACACGTGACAAAACATACGAGGGAGATGATTTGATCCATAGGGATTTAATTGGATTTGTGCGCAAGTGTCAGTGCGTAGTATAGTCGCGGGCGCGGTAAGAAAGGCCGAAGGGAACATACTGTGATTAGTTTCACGTCATGAGCAGACACATGGTTGTGTGATTTAATGTAACGCTGATCCTGGTGGTGAGGGTAACCCTGGTTAGGGTGTAGGGTATCTCTGGGACAGTCAGGTTCACAGCCTACCTGTAGGCCTCCTCGAGGAACACAACTCCTTCCTGCTCGTTAATGGCTTTCTTTACATGTATTTACCACCAGGTGTGAGTGTGATTAACCATACCATCCATCCCGGTGGTAAATCCATACATCTAGGTGGACATTCCCGTATTTGTGACTTTATTCAAATCTTACTACACCGCCAGCGATATATTGTTTCTACCAACAAATGTTCTTGTACGTCACTTTGGACAAAAGCGTCTGCCAAATGCCCCAAATGTATTATTTTCCTTTTCTTCTACACATCTCGACACAACTCGCCAGGGAGGTTGATCCTCCATCATCACATCAGAGATCTCATCACCGACAAAAATATGCGTGGCATCAGAATATCCCCAAACGGGTCCAGGTTAACATCTGGCCAACACACACACACACACACACACACACACACACACACACACACACCACAGGGCCGCACAGCTCGCTGGTGTATGTGTGTGTGTATACGCCCCACTGATCAGTGATTACACAGCACTGTACAAGCACACACACACACACACACACAGCCTTTTCCGATCAATAGCAATCACTGTGCCCCAGTGCCACAACCATCTCATCGACTGCGTGACTAAAAATACACCAGAGTCCTCTCAGCGTCTACTCCAGTTGACTCGCAGTCAGCGGTTCATAGCATTTAGCAAATGCTTTTTAAGTTGCTTGAGTTGTATTTGTGTATTGTGTATTGTTGTGCCACTTCCATAGCGGGTTTCGGACCCGCAACTTTCCCGGCCGGCAGTCCTGCAACGCACACAGCAATCCTCTTCCTTAGCACTCCGGTTCTTTGTCAATATTTTAGCACCAGCGCAGCCGTCCTCGTGAATGTGCCCACGAGCTCATTGTCGTTGTGAATTAGGATCCAGTGAATTGTGTTTAATTCCTGCTTCATCTACCATGCAAAGTGTCTTAATTTCCCATCGGGGGGTGTGAGCTGAACTGGTGCGCTCCTCTATGCGATCAGACACGTCCCTGGCAGAGTTTCCAGTTTCCCCCTGATCTGTGCGCTCTCTAATCTTTATATTGCGCAGCGCCGAGGAGGGGGTGGAAGGAGGGAGGTGGAGAAGTCACACAATTAGGGGATTTCGCAACGGGGGGTGACGACGACGACGATATTATGACATAATGTTATGCGTTCCGTTGATGGGGATCCAGAAAAGCTCCAATTAAAAACGGGGGGTTGACTGTCTGGAGCCTGTCGGGGGGCACCGGCATAAAAAACATCCGCAGCTGTCAAGTACGCAGATGTTCTGCTGTATCACGCGGTGAACTTTGGCTCGCGTAGCGGCTGGAGCGTGGCTGTCTGGAAGGCCTAAACAGCCAGACATCTGGACCAGTACCTTGTAGGGGGGAGGAGGGGGGGGGCAGGATAGCGTCGTTGGCTAGCTTGTTTGACTCCCCATGCCGAACGGTTCGGGGGTTCGATCCCCAACGTGTCGACACTTGCAGTCTAGTACCTTGTAAGGTGTCCTGTGTTTGCAAGTCACGTTAATAATTCTCGTGTATGTTTGTATCTAGTATGTATACAAAATATTGCATTTGTTTTTATAATACAATAATTTTTTGTTTCATTAATTAATTGGATGTGAATTAACTTAACTAGAGCAAAATAAAGTCCTGTCTGCTGGATCACTTAATGCCATTTACAGTGAACAACTAAATGGTTTTACAGGGCAACTTTAGCCCCTAGTATCGTGAATCCTCATTACAGCAAATTCATTGCAATTTATTGCAAATACCATAGAGACCCTACGGATGTGAGTATGGTTAGACGGTCCGTCGCGCCTTACTTATGCTTACTTATGAGCTTAATGAAGAACAGGATGTCCTCCCCAGAGGTAGAATTGGCTTGGCTCCGCCCGCCGAGCGTTGCGATTGGTCGACTTGGAGTGGTGGTGGTGGAGGTGGTGGTGGTGGTGGTGGTGGTAGAGATCCTGCCCCTCGACTCATAATGAATCCCTGCTGCCCGGAGGCCTCGGTCTCTACGTGCAGGCAGAAGACGCTCCGGTGTACCGGAGAGCTGCTCAGCGCACAGAACGTGGGCCGATCCTTTTAGTGACGGCCAGGATGAAGTGCCAGGAAGCCATTAGGAAACATCGCTATGCACTATAGCGCTCGGTACACCCACACGCCTCAACACAATAGTTTCTTTTGTTTCCCCGCCGCCGCCGCCGCCGCCGCCGCTGCTGCCAGGCATTGGAGTTTGGCGCGAATGTTGGACGCATATATAAACAGCAAGTAGTCTTTCACAGAGGTTCAATAGGAGGAACATAATTGTGGCACAAACAACAGTATATATATACGGCACAGACGATTATAAACAATAGGCAAATACAAGAGGGAGATGTTATGTATAGAGCGTGGGACTTGCTGTCGTAATGACCGCCGCCATTTTGGGGAGCGTTGGAATGCTCGTTAGTTTGTCAGTCAGTCATTGTTTTATAATTCATTCAAATTATTTGTCATTATGAGGAGACATAGCAAAACTGTCTTCCCTAAGTCATTAGCTTACGTCGATTTAGGATTTTACAGTACGATAGCTCTCGAGTGCTCTCATTATGGCTGAGTGTCACCACACCCCCCAAAAAATTCCCATGATGCATCTGACGTAATAGCCCTGTTGTTGACGGGCCAAAAGCGAGGCTTGTCCTGAACTCCCCCCCGACTGCGAGCGACCCAAAACGCTTTCCCTCCGCTTGACTGCGATGAGTGAGAGCAATAATCTGGCGTGACGCTCTCACCCTGCATGTGTTTAAAAGAAAAGAAAATGGAGGGCTGAGTGGTAGGCTTGCCTTGATGCCACTTTACGCCATTATTTTTTATGGCGGGGTCATTTGTAGTCGTAAAATGTGTCTCAAAATGTAAAATAACAAGCCTGCACTCTACGGCGTCACGAAATTCCGTGGGATTTAACACGTTATTATTCCTGACGTTACGGCGACGCCGGCAGCGAGCGAGCGAAAAACAATATCGACGGCGGTTCCTGTTTACGAGATAATCAGTGCGATTTCGGATTCGGTTTATTATTGACTCATTATCTGTTCTAGTCTAGTTTCTTTTCCGAGGCTGCGTCTGTGTGATACAGCTGTCCCTCGCTCTCCGCGAGACCTCTTTGATATTAGTATCATAATGCTTCTATGATGAGGTCACGTCGAGTGACAGATGAGAAGGGCAACGCCGAGACGGCTACAGGAGATAACAGCTTGTTTAACGACGTCATCAGGATTCAGACGATGCCTGGAGTTGAAATTGGCTTTTGTTCCAGGTGGCGATGGTTCCGGGTGGTTTTTTTCGAGACTGCAGACTGCAACTTGATCCAATTTGATCAAATGGATTAATTTCTTCTCTGTTATTGATCTCTTCACTTTATCACATAACCACAAAGAAAATCCGCCGTAGTTCCTACAAATAACCGCTCGGCCGCACGACCTGCAGTAGTTTCGTATGCATTTTATGTTTGGCGATTCTCTCTTCATCATTATCACCGTTATCATTATCATCGTTATCACCAGGCCTCTGTCATGTAGTGTACTGAGAAGGCAGCGGTTCTCAACTGGTCTCGCCTCAGGGGGACCCACGTGTGTTGATGAGTCAATAAGTCACCAGGACCACCACCCCCCCCCAAAAAAAATACTAAATGTGTTCGCCAATACTGCGATCGTCCACAATCCCAATCACAATCACATCATATTATTCATATATTTTTCTGTTTTCTTTACTGCACCGACTCCAACTTTTTAGATGATATTGGGCATTCATTTTTTATCAATATATTTTCACATGATACTGAGGACACAGTAAGTGTTGACCGTTGTGGTGTGTGTGTGTGTGTGTGTGTGTGTGTGTGTGTGTGCGTGCGTGCGTGCCGTGCGTGTGTGTGTGTGTGTGTGTGTGTGTGCCTGCCTTGCCAGCAGCTCTCCCCACTCTGCGCTGTGACAACTCTCTGCTCTGCTTATACTAGAAGGGTATGGGAGGCATTTACAGTGGTGTTGATATGTATATATATATACGATATACACCTTGGCACACAAATAATGTAGATATTATATATATATATATATATGCTTTAGTACAACAGTGTTATATACTATTACTATGTTGTGGTTGGTTGTGTGTGTGTTTGGTGGCTGGCTGGCTTAATTGGCCTCGCCTGGCCCAGTTACAGTCTGTTGGGGTGGGGCTGTGTGCCTGTGGTGCATTGGGCTAATCAGTGCACCACAGGTTGAGTCAGCCATCAGCAGACACCCTCTGAGAGCGCCAGCATTCTAGCTAAGGACCACCTGCTCCATGTCGTGTCATTCTAGCCCCCCATAACCCGGGCTTTACAACACCATCACCGCCTGTGTCCTTGGAGGAGCGTGGCATCGTGGCAACACCGGCGTCCAATGTGGGGCCAATTAAGCCACCCACCAAACACACACACTCCCACATGTGTACTGCTCAGTGAATTTTGTGGCCACATGTCATGAAGGGAGCAGGTTTAGAGTTCAGGCGTCTTGCTCAAGGGCGCCTGCAGGCAGCCTGTGGGCGTTGGGATTTGAACCCAGAACCTCCCACGAGACTACCCTGCCCCATAGGACACCGTTTTTTTTTTCTTGCTTCCCCCCTAGGGACCAAATCAAGGTAGCAATCACCTTTATCGATCATGAGAGGGAAATCAGCCGATCGACAGCTAATCAGGAAATATTGAATGTTTTAAACCAGTCAGTGCAATACGGTGTTATTGATCCCAATCAATAGATTTGATTTTTAAAAGCTACTGTGTATCTTCATCCTGGGCTCCGTTCTAATTTGCCTGATAGCAACTGGTGCCGTCAGCTTTGGTATTTAATTAGCTTTGTTTATGTCCAGTGTTCTGAGAGAGAGATACTGTATATAGGTGTGTGAGTGTGTGTGTGTGTGTGTCTTTGTGAATGTGTGCACAGCATGTGTGTGCACGCGCATACATCAATATATTTCACTGACTGTGCGTGTGTGAACGTGCATGTGCATCTATGTGTATGTGTGAGTGTGTGTGTGTGTGTGTGTGTGTGCACATGCTTGTGTGTGTGTGTGTCTGCATGTGCGTGCATGCGTGTGTGTGTGTGTGGTGTGTGTGTGTGTGTGTGCGTGCACAGGAGGGGCGAGTTTTGCACCACTGCTGCTGCATACTGAGTCCATTGATCCGGCGGGCTAATTGTCATTCCACACGGCTCCTCTCATTCATGACATTCACTGCTGATTCCCCCATTGATCTGCATGCTGGGCCACAGTCACCACGCGTTCTGCCGCTTCAACCCCCACAGGAATGACATCACCTCCTGGAGGACGTATACAATGTGAATTCAAGGCAACCGATGCGCTGTGTCTACATGCACAATGTTATCCGTTGGTCCCTCCCCGAGATCGCCATTGGTGAGATAGATGTTTGAGTTTGTTACTTTTAGAGCATTTTGCAGACACTCTTATCCAAAGCGACTTCCAAGAATACATTTGTCGAAAGAGTGAAGCAACAACATATCGCTGACGCCACAGTAGGATTTGCCATTGGCAGGTACTGGGTTCCCTTTGTTTATAAATCCCTAAACAGCAACGTATATACCCCCATATACTAGTTCTTTATTAAATTGTCATTTGTCATTTGGTCGCTCTTCAACTCACTCAAGCGGTTGGCCGATGGCCGAAGTACCGTCATGCAAACATTTGGGAAAACCGCCTTTAGTTTCTGTGGAACACATAGCAAGAAACACTGGAACTGGACACATTTGGCGTCATTTAAAATGTTCCTCTGTGCTCTCAGCGTCATTGTAAATGAGGGTCTACCCTCAATGATCTCCAAGATCTAAATAAAGGTTAACTTGAATCAATCAATCAATAAATCAATTAATGCTCATATTCACGCTGGCGCACACACATTGACACATTCACATTGACACACTCACTCACTCATATACACACGCACAGACACACACAGGGCTTTGTTTGTGTTTGCAGATGTTGAGATTCGAACCCGGAACCTTTCGACTTGGGGTCTCACACAAGCTTGGTTGCTCAGAGACCCCACGCACGCACGCACGCACGCACGCACGCACGCACGCACGCACGCACGCACGCACGCACGCACGCACGCACGCACGCACGCACGCACGCACGCACGCACGCACGCACGCACGCACGCACGCACGCACACACACACACACACACAGAGACTCGACTCCCTCTTGTTATTGCCGATGCATCGGATACATCTCGGACTCAATTCATATCAAATGCCAGGGTGGCAAAATGGCCGATCATCGGCAGCGCGAGGGGCCGGCCTCGGGGGAGTTCCATCCCTTTCCGTCTCAGAGGCAGCTGCTTTCAGCTGACATTTATCAGAACAGACGCCTCAGCATCACTTTGCCGTCCCTTCTTAAAGAATACAAACATGGACGCTAATACGTGTGGACGGGGTGTATCCACGGCGGTGAAAGTGTACACAGAATGTAATTAGTGGATTTATATGGATGGGTGGATTATAGACTGTCTCATACGCATAATTATTCACAGGCATCAGATTTACATTGTGTCTGTGCCAAAGCATAAAGCATAATTAACACAGCTGCAGATTTTTGCAGCTGTGTGTGTCTTAGTGCAGTGGGGCTGGGCTGTTGAAGTATGCCAACCACCGGCCTGTAAAGAATAGACACTGGCAGCTGTTCTGGCTCACATTTGGCCAAGTTGGAGCCAATTGCAGTTTTTTTATTTATATACCGGAGCTGTTTCCTTCCTCTCCTGTTTCCTCAGGGCTTCCTCAAAACACACACACACACATACCAAGGTTTCTCGAGGTATAATCTACGTGACCCAGAGGAAGGTCTAATCCGATGGGCTCAAGCCACACAGCCCTGCCCCAACCGAGCACCGGGTCGGCCCTCTGCTCCCTCAGCCTATACTTGAAGCGGGCTAAACAAGGAGCCAAAATGTCCGCCGCTACGGTTCCTCCAGGCCTCTCCCCCGTGTGTCTCCGTGGCGACCCTGCAGGGAGGTTTGTGTATTTTGAAGGTAAGAACTGCCAATAAGTTCCTTCAAATCAAAATGGAGGCCAGAGAGAGAGAGAGAGAGAGAGAGAGAGGGAGGGAGAGGTCCACCTCATCACCTATTGATGTTCTCAAAATGGACGTCTGATGGATTCTTCTGACAGGCGGCCTTAAGAGAAAAAAATGGTGGGATTAGTGCTATCGATGAAGCAATTTAGCCCATGGGTAAACCAATGGCTGTTGATTGATATAGATGGGTGGATGATGGCTAGATAATGAGCATACGATGGAGGGATGGATTGATGGATGATGGATGGATCATGGAACACACTATAGGTGTAGCACAGACGTGCAAAAAGATATAGAATGACTCGCCAGTCAACAGTTATATGAACCAAAAACATGAGAAATATCGTCTCATACGTGTCTTTATTAATCAGGATCATATTTAAATGGTTTATGTTTTATGGTTGCAATGCAAATTTAACAGAAACATATTTTATTCTCTCTCTCTTCTCTCTCGCTCTCTCTCTCTCTTTCAATGTCTCTCTCACTTAATTTTTCTCTCTCTCTCTTTTCCTCCCTGTATCTCTCTTTCTTTCTCTCTCTCTCTCTTTCTCTCTCTCTCTCTCTGTATTTATATATATGTCTATCTCGCTCTCTCCCTCACCCTCACCCTCCCCCCCCCCCCCCAGAGAGAGGGTCAGGGAGGGAGCCACACACTGCAATGCAGCAAAACAAATGCTAAGAATCTATGAGGTTCTGCTGATGTCTGAAACACAGAGGCTCTTCTCTGACTGTAATCATGACTAATTCCTCCACGCGTGTGTACACTCTCCCTGGTCCAGCCGTACTATAGAAACGCCTTTCTAGAGTGGATACACAGGCAAAATGGCGGGTTTTGTGCCTGTTGCTGTCGAGTAGTTTCGGCCATTTTCCCCTGTCTTGTTGCTGTAGGATCATCATCATACATGTCCATAATAACACATATAATTTTGTGTTATAACTGGATTATATAGATAGATATAATATAGATATAATACATAAAAAATGATATATTGGAAAATAGGACATTTTTGGAGGGTCCTGACTTGCGCCAAACAAATGTACTCCTTGTAAGTGGCTTTGGATAAAAGAGTCCTTGTAAGTGGCTTGCCAAGTGCCCTCAATGTAAATGTAAATGTAATAAATACATTCATCCAACACCATTCTGCCGTACACTTTGTATATTTTGTGATTTACAATCCGTTAATCAGATAAAAATAAGTTTTTCTGACATGTCCCGCTGTGGAGGAGGAGGAGGAGGAGGAGGAGGAGGAGGAAGGTGGTGGTGTTATGGGTGGGAGAAGAGTATGTGTGGGTGTGTGGAATCGATTGCTCTTTCCTTGACCCCTGTCAGCCGCGGGCCTCTCGCGTCTCCGCGCGCCACATAGGAGTCGGTCGATATCACCTCCCCCCCTCCCCCCCTCACCCCTCACCCACTCGCCCACCGCTCACCCTCCCACCTCTCACCCTCCTGCTCCACCCCCCCCACACCCCCACCCCCCCCGGCCTAGCAGCTCTGGTAAAACGCAACGTGATGGATATGAAGAGAGAGTTACAGTAGGTAGGACTATATGTGGGGGGAGACATCTTAATTGAATGTTATTTGACACAACAGTTGGTCTCTCAGGGGCCTCCCCCGCTTACCTCCCTCCCCCCTGCCCCTCCCCTCCCCTCCCTCCCTCCTCACCCACCAGCCCACCAGCCCACCAGCCCACCCACCCGGGGGTAAACGGTAGAGTTTAATGTGAGAGGAAGTCGGTGTCACAGGCCACTGAACCTGGATTGCATTTGAGACTGATGCACCGGCTCCAAATTGGATGCTTTCTCTGTGGGGGTTTTCTTTCTTTTTCTTTTCCAATTTCTTCTTCTCTTTTTTTTCCTCCTTCTTTGTTTTGAATTAGACTTAGTTGTTGTTTGGTTTTTCTTCTATTCTTCTCTGGTTTCAATCTTTCTCATCTTATCTTTTCAGAATTTTCATTTTATTTGTTTCCATCTTATCGTTCTCTCTCTCTCTCTCTCTCTCTCTCTCTCTCTCTCTCTCTCTCTCTCTCTCTCTCTCTCTCTCTCTCTCTTTCTCCCTCTGTCTCCCTCTCTCTCTGTCTCTCTCTCTTTCTCCCTCTCTCTCCCTCTGTCTCCCTCTCTCTCTCTGTTGCTCTCTCTGTCTGTCTCTCTCCCTCTCTCTCTCTTTCTCACTTTCTCTTTGTTGTGTTTCTCCACCTTTCTGACTCCAAAGCCATCATCATCATCATCATCATCATCATCATCATCATCATCATCATCATCTCCTCAACCCCCAACCGGAATTAATCCCCTCCCTCGTCATAAATCACCTCACCCACCAGCCTCACCCACCATCCTCCCCCTCACACACACACACACACACACACACACCCGCCCCCTCACTCACAAATCAGCCTCCATGTCGTTTTTCAACCTCCCTCCCAAAACGACCGCCCATTACAGTAAACTTTATTTCGTATTCTTCGTGTTACGCGACGCGTGGGAATATTATTAATGCGCAGCGGTGTGACTAAGCCGCAGAGACAGAGAGACAGAGAGAGAGAGAGAGACAGAGAGAGAGAGACAGACAGAGAGATGGAGAGAGACAGAAACACAAATAGAGAGAGACAGCGAGAGAGGCAGAGAGAGAGAGACAGACAGACAGAGAGATAGAGAGACAGAAACACAGATAGAGAGAGGCAGAGAGAGAGAGACAGACAAAGAGATGGAGAGAGACAGAAACACAAATAGAGAGAGACAGAGAGAGAGAGAGAGAGACAGAAACAGAGATAGAGAGAGGCAGAGAGAGAGAGAGACAGACAGAGAGATGGAGAGAGACAGAGAGAGAGACAGACAGAGAGATGGGAGAGAGACAGAGAGAGAGACAGAGAGAGAGATGGAGACAGACAGAGAGAGAGACGGAGAGAGAGATGGAGAGAGACAGAGAGAGAGACAGAGAGAGAGAGAGAGAGAGAGAGAGGTCCAGACAGACACATCCAGTGATGCCATGCAGGATTTCCAAACCGAATTATTGATCGTGGAAAAACATATTATTTTTTTTTGGGGGGGGGGGGGTTTGAAGTTTTCATGTCGATCAGGATGGGACTCGTTGTTATGGTAACGGACCATGCAGCCACATCACCATACTCCATACTAACCACCCCCCCCCCCTCCACTCCCACTCTCTCACACACACACACACACACACACACACACACAGATTGAAACAACATCACATCTCTCTCAGCTTTATTGCCTCAGTTTTTACAAACAAGGAATGTGCTTTTGTGAAATTGGTGCATAACGTTGAACATTAAATAATTCAAAAAAAGTCTAAAAACAAAAAAATGGAGTATTGCTGTCTCCTTCTACAAGTGTACTTTGTAAGTTGTACTTCGCTTTGGATAAAAGTGACGACATGTAAATGTAATGTGATGTGAGGTATGGATTTGGATCCATTTAGCCCCCTGTGTGCGTCCCACCAGGTCACACAGATAACGACATTAAAATCCCAGGTTGGGGTTGGGGGGGGGGGGGGGGGGGGGGGGGGGGGGATACCCTAATCACTATCGCTCCTTAAAATGCGATTCCCTCGTTCGTAGTACTCTCATATAACCGCGATCCGCGAAGCTATCGAACCCAATAGGACATTCCCCCCCCCCCTTTGAATTCAATTATGTATCTTCTCCATTCATCTTACTCTTACGGTCCTCTGTGGAGCTAATTGCGCGGCGTTGCGTAGCAGCGGTAGCAGCGAGCCCACATACCACCGGGACACCCCCCGACCACCAGGTGACAGGATAACGGTGAACGATATGCCCCCCGATGTGAAGACGTGATGGGGGAACGGCGCGGTCTCATCATCATCAGCATTGCCAACACAATCCAATGTTCGTGGGAAAACGCGGACTCTGCTGCCGGCAATGCACACGTTCATATTGATTGTGTTTATGCATCAATATTGTTGCATCAAGTGGAAAATAGTACGAATCCGTCAGTATATTGTCCGCCATGTACACGTCTAATTCCCGTTAATTGGGCTTCTGGAAAATTAGTCAAAGTGAGTCAAAGTGGCAATCAACACGAGTCAATTATTCATTTCATTCCAGTCATTCCAGTGTCCGGGCAGTCGTGAATCACCCGACACTGCAGATGACCAGAATGACATTACATACAGTAATTTACAGTAGTAGGTACACAAGAGCTACTGGCGCCAATCCAATTTGAGTCGGATATCCAGTTTGATTCCATCCCAAGTTGCATTTCCATCCATGCCAGTGATTCCATTCGCATTTCCAGGTTGATCCAATTCCATTCCATGGTGATTTTATTTCCAGTTTACGTCCATCTCCCACTTCCAGTTGATTGGCAATTCCCAGATTGATTCCATTCCATTCAGGTTAAACTTCCATCTCATTCCAGTTGGGATTCCACTTCCAGTGCAGTTGAATTTTATTCCAGTTGATTCCATTCCATTCCAGTCGATTCCATTCCAGTCAATTTCATTCCAGTTGATTCCCTCCCAGTTAATTCAAGTTGCATTCCATTTAAAACAACCCTTCCATTCCAACAGCTTTGTAGTAACTTGCTACTAGTTACTACAACGGTACATATGTATATACAGGTGTCACTATATATAGTGATGCATGGGCTAAATACAATACATATGTTATTGTGCTATACATACAGGTAGACAGGAAGATAGGAACAGACACATAAGTCGACTGATAAGACAGGTGAACGTGGGCCATGTTGCGTCTGCACGCATCAGAAAGTAATTTCTCATCCAGTGTGTGGTGTGTTGATGAGCCATCACAAGCCACTTCAAAATCTCTGGGGACATCATCTCTATATCATGGCTCAATGGGTGAGAACACACACACACACACACACACGCAGAGTGTCATAATCTTCTCTGTGAAAGCCAATCGGCTCCCAGCGTAGCCAGTGTGTGTGTGCTGGTCTCTCCCCGTGCACGCCATCAGCAGATAAATAGAGGAGGTAAGGAGGAGCAGGAGGAGGAGGAGGAGGAGCAGTAGGAGGAGCAGCAGGAGGAGAGAGGGGAGGGCACAGATTTATATTCCTGCATCTATCGCTTCTTTTCCCCTGAGAGAACGAGGGAAAAAGAATTAGTGTGGATGCGGTAGCTGTGTGTCGTGGTGTGTGCGTCGTGTAGTGGGTGTGACTAAGTCTGTCTTTTCCTAAGGAGTCCCTCATCTTCGCTCCCCCTGAGACGGTAAATGGGTCGCCCGGCGCCATAGGACCAATCTCTTCCTAAGTGCTTTCTAAAATGGCTTTCTGCTCATCCCGCCGTCCCCAAACAACACTCCCGTTCCCTGGCTCATCCCTGGCTTGTCGCTTCTCTCTCTTTACTCTCTCTCACCGTTCCTCTGTTCCTCTGTTCCTCTGTTTCTCTGTTGTCTGTTTCTCTCTCTCTCTCTCTCTCGGTTTTTTCTCCTTTCTCAGTCTTCTCTCGCTCTGATTGTCGCCGTCGTGCGTCGCGTCCGGCGGTCAGAACGTCGGGACGGGCGGGAGCTGTCGCGCTCGATGTCTCAGACGGATCTCAGACATTTAAGTATCCGGACAGACGGGAGATGAGATGGTGGCTGAGGTTTGATAGTCTGCTGGGAGAGGAGGTGATGGTTGGGGTTTGATAGGCTGGTGGGAGAAGAGGTGACGGTTGGGGTTTGATAGTCTGGTGGGAGAGGAGGTGATGGCTGGGGTTTGATAGTCTGGTGGGAGAGGAGGTGATGGCTGGGGTTTGATAGTTTGGTGGGAGAGGAGGTGATGGCTGGGGTTTGATAGTCTGGTGGGAGAGGAGGCGGAATGGGCTGAAGAACAATTATACAATACAATACAAATAACACATTGTTATTTATTTACAGTATTTACAGCAAAAAGAGCACTATCCTTCATATCCAATGAAAGATATCTGCACAGAAATGTTGTGAATCACACCGAGTTGACCCTTGACCTGGTGTCAGGGTGTCCGAGCTGTCGGGTTCCGGTGCGTACGGCGGGCGGTCTGCTGGGTGTGACGGATGAGAACGTAGCGAGCCGGCGTCGCGAGCGTTCGTCTCCCATTACTGTCAGGACGGCTGAGGCGCTAAGCGAGAGCCGGCGCTTGCACAGCCTTTAACGAGCTTAAATCAATTAAGACAAAATGATCAATTTACTTGAGTAATTAGGCTGAGCATTAGCAGTTATTACCACGAAACACATTTATCTGTCACGTAACCCGCCCTCTCCTCTCCACCCCCCCCCCACCAACACACACATCGCCACACACACACACACACACTCACACACACACACACACACACACGGTCAAACGTCAGGATGCTTTCAACTTTGGAAAGTCGGTTCTGTGATGATATATTTATTATATTACTGATTAAATAAATAAGAAACATTTAAATAGTCATTAACTGTTGGCGTTGACTTGAGGAGAGGTGGTGCGGAGGGTGGCAGGATGGGAGGGGAGGGTGGGTGTGTCGCGTGGGGGGGGAAGCCCGTTGATTTAATCCTTGTGCGGGAGGTGGGGTGTTCCCGTGGGACCGTGGAGTGTTATTAATAACCCTGAGGAAGTTAATGGACGTACACGGGACCACCAGGGACGGGGTCCCTGCTGGCCGGCCCCCGTAACCCAGAAACACTGGAGCCCGGAGGGGGAGGGGGGGTGGGTGGGGGGGGGGGGGGGGGGGGTTAGTGCCAGCACTCTGAACGGGCTGTCGCATAGAACCCCCACTGACCCCACCCATGGACACTATACTACACTTTATATTAATGTTTAACCCCACTGACCCCCACCCCCCATGGACACCGTTGCGTTACATTAACGGACATCTTTTCTTTTCTTTAAATCGCACCTTTTTATTGCTTATTATTTAGATATACTGTATTTATTTTTATTTTTGAGTATTTCTATATTATGAATCTGTTTAATGTTCAATGTTGTGCACCAATTTCACAACAGCACGTTCCTTGTTTGTAAAAACTAAGGCAATAAAGCCTGATTGTGATTCTGATCTGTACACTACAGCAAATGGTACAGGTTAAACATTCCACTCACCACACACACACACACACGCTCCCCCTCCCGGTATTGTGTTAAACTGCTTCAAATCCGCTTGTTGACTGCGTCTTCTTGGTCTGAGTCTTCAGCGTCATCCAAACCGAGCGGAATATTCCCTCCCAGTGTCTATAATGGGTGAGCCGGTTCGGATCTTGATGTTAAACGAGCAAGCTTGGCTGTCCACACACACACACATATGCACGCAGACACACGCCATTGCACACAGGCACAGACACATAAAAACAGACACACACTCGTCTGCATGCAGACACACACGCGTGCTCACAGACACACACACACACACACATAAATGTGCACACACACACACACACACACACACACCGTGAGAGAGCTAAGTGGCTCCATTGTGGAGTACTTAGCCCTGAACACGGGTGCCGTCAGTGACATGCCGTTGCTTTACTCTCTTTGGGCAAATGTACATAATCGTAAAATCGCTCGAGACCAAAGCCTCTGCCAAATGTCCTAAAGGTAGGTCTAAATATAAATGTGAACGGGTGGGCATACTTGAGCCGGACGCCCCCCCGACCCCCCTTCTACCTGCGCCTTGATGACATGTATCCCATGGCATGAAGGGAGGTTATAAATACCCATCCACAGCGCAGCCAGGGTTGCCTTTCATTGTGTCTCAGGTTTTGGGTGGTGGTGGTGGTGGTGAGGGTGGTGGTGGGGGTGGTGGGGAGGTGGATGGTGACGGTTGATGTGGTGATTTGGTGGTGCACTGCTGCGGAGAGGGGTAGTGTGTGTGGTGCGGATGATCTTTGCTAGAGTGATGCGGTGGATGTGTGTGTGCGCTGAATTGGTGCAATTAGGATATTGTGCTGTGCAAGCCAGCGCTCGACTGCGTACGAGTATATATAATGCTACTTTCATTGAATTGGGAACAGGGTTCGTCGAGGGATCGAAGGGGTAGAGAGAGCGAGGTGGCGGAGGGCCGCCAGGTGGTGGGTGGGGGAGGGGGCGGCCTCGGAGCAGCCCATACCAGTGAAGAAAGATGCACCACGGAGTCCTCTTGAACGAAATACAAAGACCTTTGCGGATACGCTGTGTTTTACTTCCCCCACGTCTGCCATTTTAATACTTTCTTACGAGGCAGTGCCAGGTTTCTCCTTGATGCTCTCCTCTTCTGCCTTTCTATATCACTCACAGTCATCTAGTCGCGGTGCTGGCTGCTCTGTCCATCTCGTCCTTAGTCTCTCTCTCTCGTCTCTCACACCACACTGCTCCCCGTTAGTCGCTTGTGGACTCTCTCATGCTGAGTCCTGTCACCACGGCAACCTCCCCGTCTCCTCCTCTGCCTTCCAATCAGAGTCCATCAGGCGGTGCTGGCTGCTGCATCCTGAGCCGTAGCACTGGGCGTGATTAGGGTGCTTCCTAATCAGGCTGTTGGTTGACAAGGGTGTTGGTTGACGAGGGTGTTGGTTGACGAGGGTGCTGGTTAACGAGGGTGTTGGTTAACGAGGGTGTTGGTTAACGAGGGTGCTGGTTAACGAGCTGTGTGAAGAGATGGACTGTTTTAGAAGTGGCTTGTGATGGCTCATCAACACACCACACACTGGATGAGAAATTACTTTCTGATGCGTGCAGACGCAACATGGCCCACGTTCACCTGTCTTATCAGTCGACTTATGTGTCTGTTCCTATCTTCCTGTCTACCTGTATGTATAGCACAATAACATATGTATTGTATTTAGCCCATGCATCACTATATATAGTGACACCTGTATATACATATGTACCGTTGTAGTAACTAGTAGCAAGTTACTACAAAGCTGTTGGAATGGAAGGGTTGTTTTAAATGGAATGCAACTGAATTAACTGGGAGGGAATCAACTGGAATGAAATTGACTGGAATGGAATCGACTGGAATGGAATGGAGTAAACTGGAATAAAATCAACTGGAATGGAATGGAATCAACTGGAATGGAATGGAATCAACTGGGATCGACTCAATTGGTTGGGCCAGTAGCTCTATGTAGCCTACTACTGTAATTCCGTATGTAATGTCATTCTGTATCCTCATCTGCAGTGTCGGTGTGATTCACGATGCCGGACACTGGAATGACTGGAATGAATGAATAATTGACTCGTGTTGATCGTCACTTCTACTCACTTTGACTAATTTTCCAGAAGCCCAATTAACGGGAATTAGACGTGTACATGGCGGACTATATACTGACGGATTCGTACATATTTTCCACTTGATGCAACAATATTGATG
>PIJE02003579.1:10557-15557 GCA_002895965.2 Coryphaenoides rupestris | reverse complement strand
TACAAAGTGTACGGCAGAACGGCGTTGGATGAATGTATTTATTACATTTACATTTACATTGAGGGCACTTGGCGGACGCTTTTATCCAAAGCCACTTACAAGGAGTACATTTGTTTGGCGCAAGTCAGGAGCCCTCCAAAAATGTTAGGCATTTGTCCTATTTTCCAATATATCATTTTTTATGTATTATATCTATATTATATCTATCTATATAATCCAGTTATAACACAAAATTATATGTGTTATTATGGACATGTATGATGATGATCCTACAACAACAAGACAGGGGAAAATGGCCGAAACTACTCGACAGCAACAGGCACAAAACCCGCCATTTTGCCTGTGTATCCACTCTAGAACGGCGTTTCTATAGTACGGCTGGACCAGGGAGAGTGTACACACGCGTGGAGGAATTAGTCATGATTACAGTCAGAGAAGAGCCTCTGTGTTCCAGACATCAGCAGAACCTCATAGATTCTTAGCATTTGTTTTGCTGCATTGCAGTGTGTGGCTCCCTCCCTGACCCTCTCTCTGGTAATAAATAACATTTATTCCACCACAAAACCCCGAGTCCTGAGTCTGCGATTGGGTCCTACTGCCAACTCCCATGACAGGACCAAGCCATTTTAAAATGGTCCTGTTCGGGACATCGCAAGTGAGTGTCCCCCCAAATGCATATGATGGACAGATAGACAGATACATAGAAAGATAGATAAATAGATAGATAGATAGATAGTAGATAGAGAGAGAGAGAGGGAGAGATTAGAAGAGATGGAAAGATAGCTAGATAAAGAGATATATACGTAGATGGATAAATAGATAGATGTATTTATTTGTTTGTTTGACAGGGACAGATGAATAGATACAGGAGATAGATGACGAGAGAGATAGATGGATAGATAGAGAGAGAGAGAGATAGACAGATAGGTCAACCTTGCAGTCTGCCCAGTGGACGGTACTGGCTGGAAGGGTTTTCAGAAGAAGCCATCCTGATCTTTGCAACTCAACCTTTTTTAATTGGCGTGGTGGTGTATGAAAGAGCGTCCTTCATTTTGATGTCTGTGCTGTAAAAGTGGAGTTTCACAGCGAGCGTGCACAGCTCCGTATGCTGGGGATGCTGTGGGTGGATGGTGATGAATCTTCCCTCCTCCACCCGCCTCCTCCCACCTCCGCCCATCCCCTCCCTCTCCTCCTTAATCACCCACCTTCCTTCACTTCACTTCACTTCACTTCTTGGGAGCATCGGTGAGCTCACAGCATCGCAACCCCCCCCCCTCGCACCTACACCTCCTGGTTTCGACCCTTGACCTGTGACCTCGGAGTCAGGGCCCGTGTAATGCGAGGAGGGCGCGGGGTGTGTTGCCGAAAACGTCATTGCGTACTATTTCACACCCCGTTGTGGAGACGGGCCGCATCGCCTTCGTGGTCTTAACGGGTGGAAAGGGCGCTTAACGAGCAGAATGGCTATAAATTGGCTGTTGGAACACACACACACACACACACACACACACACAGATAGATGGTCGCTAAGTTGGTAGACATGACACCACACACACATTTATAAAGGGGATGTTTTTATTTGACCTGTGTTTTAATGGCTGGGATGTCTACCTAATATATCTCAGCAGATATTAAAAGGTATTATTTTTAACAGCGGCCTATTAACCAGGATTATCTCCAGTGAGCAAAAGCAATGATGAATTCATGACTAAATCTAAATGTACTAAATATTAATGCACTCCCCCGCAAAGAAAAACACACGAGCACAGCAAAATAAATATATAAATCAACGGCTTCGGCAAAAAAAATTAATAAATAAAAAGGCTGGCTGGCTGGCTGGCTGGCCGTTGCCATGGTTTCCACAGCCTCATCTGGTGGGGATGGGGCGGGTGGTGGGGGGGGGGGGGGGGGGGGGGAGGAGGAGGAGGAGGCGTTCATCTTGGATGCGGTCGTCCGCGTCGTCCAGCAGCAGCTGCTGTTGTTGTTGCAGATGACAACGACGTCAACAAACAACAAACACCAACAACACAACAGTACACAGAAAGTTTGTGACGCACTTCTGTTCGTTTGCCTCTCTCTCTCTCTCTCTCTCTCTCTCTCTCTCTCTCTCTCTCTCTCTCTCTCTCTCTCTCTGTGGGCTTCTAGCGACAATCATTTATAATCATTATTTTATTATCATAATGGGATCCCGGCGTATCCCAAGCGTTGCCCGGTGAGCATTTTGGAAATGACAGTTCGGGGGGGGGGGGGGGGGGGTTTGCGGTGGTGGAGGTCTCAATCCTATGAGGCAATCATTCATTCGCTCAAAGATGTAAAATTATTCCTATGAATGATGTGATAGCCCCCCCGCTCCGGGGAGGGTTATATTATATTACAAGTTGTAAAAGTTTGCTAGCTTCGCTGGTCGCGGAGTTTAGATGGAAATAGCCGCCAAGGACATTAAAAAAAATCAATACAAGAACCGACGGGGAAGTTAAAATGAAGGATGCTTGACTTTAAACCCAAACACAGTTTAATGCGACTTTATCAGGAGACATTACATTAGCAGCCATAAAGACGCCGATTCTTGTCCCAAATCAAGATGTAAATCACATTCTGTCTCCGCAGTGGATATCATTCTTTAACAACTACAGAAGTCCGGCTTATTTTTCCTGTGTATGAGGAAATCTATGTAATATAATATGTATGTACAATTATAATATTATATATGTATTTAATATATATAAGGGGACAATAATGACCACACACACACGGAGGTATAGAGACAAATACGATTTATTTAGGTGCACGTATCACACACACACACACACACACACACACACACACACAAGAAGGAAGACAGAAATACAGTTTATTTGCATATATAGTCACACAGATGGAAGCAAACACACACACACACACACACACACACACACACGTAGAATGCGGTGTATTCAACACATAGAGGCAGAGTCACAAACTCACACACACACCCGCAAATGGAGACAAGTCGTGTCTTCACCCAAACGAATAGACATGGTGGTAGAAGTGTGTGTGTGTGTGTGCGCGTGTGTGTGCGTGCGTGTATGTGTGTGTGTGCGCAGTAGCCCAGTGAGGCTGTAGCCCCACCCACCCCCCAGACTCTAACTGGGCCAGGTGAGGCTCTAGCCCCACCCCTACCCCTCAGACTCCAAATGAGCCAGGTGAGGCCAATTAAGCCAGCCACCAAACACACACACACACACACTCCACACAACAGGCCAGCCATGGCCTCCTTCCCAAAGTGGCTGGGGACGCTGACAGAATACATTACGGACAATACTATGGGTTATTACAATGTCCTTATCGATGTGGTTCAGTACTGTCAGTCTATCAATCAGACCACAGATCACATTAGGAGCGTTTGATTCAGACGCCTGTTGAACATACAGTTCCACTGCGACGTCAACCATGTCTCGCCGCCGCGGGTCGCTGTCCCGTGCCGTCAGCGGCGGCTCCTTAAGTCCTCCGCCGTCACGACTCGGCGGCGGCGGTTTATAATATTTACGAGCGCCTCCGTGTCGTCTCAGGGCGCGCTGAGCAGGCTTAGCCCCACGATGCATCACCACGCTCCAGCAATCTCTTAGTTTCTCAGACCCTTCGGCTGAACCGTTCACCATAAAAGCCCAGCCGAGATGCTGTCTCTCTCTCTCTCTCTCTCTCTCTCTCTCTCTCTCTCTTCTACGGAGTTTGAAGTTTGTGGTCCGTAGAAGCTAATGAGTTGGGTTTTCACTGTAAAACTAGAGCTCTCTCTCCCTCTGTCTCTCTCTCTCTCTCTCTCTTTAGCATCTATGACTCATCTATGATATATATTCTCTCTGTCTCTCTCTTTATCTATCCATCCATCATTCTTGTCAGTCAAATCGATCTATCTACTGTGTCTACAGTATCTATCCAGCATGAATCTCTCCATCTCTCTCAATCATCTCTCTCAATCATCTCCATATCTTTCTCTCCATCTCTCTCGCTCCGTCTCTCCCGATCATCTCCCTCTCCATATCTCTCTGTCTACTTCCCTTCATCTCTCTGCCACAGCCGCACGTGACTGTAGACATGTCTTCTGCGGGGTGTCCACGTTTTTCTCCCCGGTCGGTGGACGGCGTTGTGTGTCCAGATGTTCGCTACGAGACACCCGAAGGACTTGACCAGCTTCCATCAACCCGGTAATGTTATGTAAGCGAAGGAGAGAGAGAGAGAGAGAGAGTGAGAGAGAGAGTGGCGACAACGAGAGATTGAGTTTTAAAAGCTCTTTTTTCTTACATCGATTTCCATACCTGCAATAACATAACTTACGTCGTGAATGTCCCTCCCTCACGAAAAGCGGAGAGACGGAACCGACAAATCGATTCAGAGTTACATAAGAGATTCTCCGCCGTGATACGGTTGATAAGACACGAATACGAACAGATTGTGTGATGGGAGATGCTGAGGAACGGGGGGGCGGCGGCGGCGGCGGCGGCGGGAAGGGTCTTCTACGGCGTGTCCAAGGATGGGACGACAGCTCAGATACGCCATGACGGGTCTTTAATGGGAGCGGATGATGTTTTCGATGAGACAAGTATGCTGTCATGTGTTCTGCTGTCGTCTCTCAGACTCTGTAATCCGTGAAACAATCACAGAGCCACACAGAGACTGGATGGCGCAGGGGGGGGGGTCCGATCGGACATACAAGTGAAACATATATGCACCGGATTATTATTCTTGTGGCGTATCGTGAGGATTAACGACGAGTAAATGCATTGCTATCGTTTGCATGACGACGGTTTCTTTTTATTTGTCCGCCGACTGTGCACAAAGAAACCTAACAATGAATACAAAGATTAAACCGATATTCATCACAATGCTTCTCATGATATTCATCACAATAGGACTTATTCATGCGCCCCCCCCCCTGCGCCATCCAGTCTCTGTGTGGCTCTGTGATTGTTTCACGGATTACAGAGTCTGAGAGACGACAGCATAACACATGACAGCATACTTGT
>PIJE02003579.1:0-10401 GCA_002895965.2 Coryphaenoides rupestris | reverse complement strand
ACACACGCGTGCGTACACACATTCATGAAACCACGCGTACATGCGTACACTCATATTCCCATTGAGGCCCTGTTGTCAAGTGTTGTTGTTGACTTGTAGACATATAGAAACAATTAATAATCACAAATATACCTTATGACTGATGTCAATTATAAAAGTATAATTGATATTGGTTGTATTAGTAGTTGTTGTATGTTGACCTCATGTAAAGCTCACCGAGAAGACTTCTACCGGGTGGCCGTGGCTCAGGAGGTAGAGCGGGTTCTCTGACATCTGGAAGGTTGCCGGTTCAATTCCCCACAGCTCCTCCCCTCAAGTGCCAAGGTGTCCCGGAGCCTAAGACACCACCTGAGCCTAACCGCTCGAACCCAACAAGCTGGCTGCTGTCGACGCCGCCGTTGGTGTGTGAATGGGTGAGTGTAAAGCGCGTCATAAATGCAATCCATTTCCCATTTATACTGGCGGTTGGGTGGTTTCAGAAACCATCCGTACACCACCAGTCAAGTCTGTCTGTTTGTGTTGAGCGGAGAGGGAAAGGAAAGTTTGTTGGTGGTGGTGGATGTTGATGCTGTTGTTGTTGTTGCTGCTGCGGTCTCCCCAAAGCACCTCGACTTCTCCAGGTCTGCTGCAGAATCCTAGGGGGTTGGCGGGGGGGGTGTGTGTGTGTTTTGTTTCTTTTTTTTCCCGTTAATCCTGAGGAGTGTATGTAAGGGGGAAAATCTGTACGCCTGACAGCGGTAATGCATCACGATAATAGCTTTAGTGCGAGAGGGCTCCGGCTCCAGCCGCCGCCACGGCGAAAACTTTCCAGCACTCTGCAGCCCGCCCTGCTTCGAGGGACAGAGGTACTTAGCGCTAACTCGGAATCAAACACAAATCACTCCTCGTAAGTACATTCGCGATTATATTCCCGCTGCTATTCTTTTTTTTAAATTGTACTATAATGTATTTTCTCAAGTGACGGACAGCAGTAAGCCGCGCTCCACGTCTAATGACGTTATTAAGGGGTCGTTAAGGTGCGCGTCGAGCGGCGGAACGCCACGGAATCCATCTCGCCTCATTTCAGACCATCGATTTCCTCCTGTTCCTTCGAGACAATTTAATGGGCGGCGGACATATTTTTTCTCTCCTGTCCGCGCCGCGTCACGAGCGAGCGCGGCCGATTACCGTCGCCTCGCGTGGCCGGGACATTGACCAATTACGGTGCGGCAGTTTGAGGAAGTACGACGAAAAACAGTGAGGGGGGGGCGGGGCTTCAGACCACAGACCACACCCCCACAGTCTTTCCAAGATGTTCCAAGATCTTTCCAAGCGTTAATTGTCCAGACTTTTAGCTGTACCTGCACCTATACTGTATGTATGTACCTATACTACTGTAATACACTAATACACATTTTCTTGACAAGATATCCAGTTGGGCTGCAGTGGATGCATCCCCTCTGCAAGTTAGTTCTATGTTAAGATAAGATAAGAAGAGAATTATTGTACCAGAGGTTGCACAGCAGTAGAATAATAAGAGAAATAAACAATACAATAAAATAATAATAAATAAATACAAATGTTCTGGTTATCCTAGGTTTGTAGATCCTGGCCACTTTAATTCTATGACAAAGTCGTGTATTTATTTATTTGGCATTACCTTCTGAACATTAACGTGTTTGTCTCGGTTGTTTGCGTCGCTGGCGTTGGGTTTTTTTTTTTGCGTGGTTGTTTTTGTCATCGCTGGCATTTGCAGGCGTACGCCGTCCTGTTCTGTTACATCATTAAACTCCTCATGAAAAACAGTCACATCTCTTCACAGGAAAAGAACGAAAGGAACAAACAAACAAACAAACAAACAAACACACAAACAAACAAACACACAAACACACGAACAAACAAACAAACACACGAGTCAACAACAAACAAACAAACACACGAGTCAACAAACAAACAAACAAACAAACAAACACACGAGTCAACAAACAAACAAACAAAAGGAGCCGGGACCACCAGGGGAGAGGAACACATTTCCTCTGTGGGAGAGACGAGAGAGAGACTAGAGAGAGAAGAGGAGAGAGGGAGAGAGAGACAAGTGAGAGGGGAAAGGGTGGGAGATAGAGAGACAAGAGATAAGAAGGGACGAGAGACTAGAGAGTGAGAGAGATATGAGACACTAGAGGAGAGAGAGATTACGAGAGAAGAGGAAGAGGAGAGAAGGAGGCGAGGGAGAGGACTAGAGAGTGAGAGAGATAAGAGCTAGAGACACTAGAGCAAGAGAGAGAGAGGGAGATATAGAGAGAGAGAGGAAATAGAAGAGAAGAGCGAGAGAGAGAGAGAGAGAGAGAGAGAGACTAGAGAGAGAGAGAGAGACACTAGAGCGAGAGAGAGAGAGGGAGAGGGAGATACGAGAGAGAGGGGAAGAGGAGAGAAGGAGAGCGAGGGGGAGAGAGAGACAAGTGAGAGAGATAGAGACACTAGAGCGAGAGAGGGAGAGGGAGATACGAGAGAGAGAGACAGAGAGGGGAAGAGGAGAGAGGGAGAGAGAGACAAGTGAGAGGGAAAGGGTGGGAGATAGAGAGACAAGAGATAAGAAGGGAGAGAGACTAGAGAGTGAGAGAGATAGAGACACTAGAGGGAGAGAGAGATACGAGAGAGAGGGGAAGAGGAGAGAAGGAGAGCGAGGGGGGAGAGACTAGAGAGTGAGAGAGATAGAGATAGAGACACTAGAGCAGAGAGAGAGAGGGAGATATGAGGGAGATATGAGAGAGAGAGAGGGAGAGAGAGAGAGAGAGGGAGAAGAGAGAGAGAGAGAGAGACAGAGAGAGGGAGAGGAGAGAGGAGAGACAAGGAGAGAGAGAGGGTGGGAGTTGCACGTGGTGATCTGTCAAATCATTATGACTTGAAGGTTAGGATGTTTCGCGTCCGCTTGACGTCTGACTTGTTTGTCCCGCCGGAGGAACACAACGTGATCACAACCCCTTATATACTGCCGTGATGAGAGAGAGAGAGAGAGAGAGATAGAGAGGGAGAGAGAGAGAGAGAGACAGAGAGAGAGGAGAGAGAGAGAGAGAGAGAGAGAGAGAGGGAGGGAGAAAGAGAGAGAGAGAGGGCTTACTGGAACATCACTTGCTCCTCTCCTCTCCACCTCTCCTTTCTCCTTCCTTCATCTCCTCAGCAGACTCCATTTGCCCCGCGGTCATGTTACATAGGAGACAGAGAGTAAGAAGGGAGGGAGGAGAGAGACTAGAGACAGAGAAACAAGTGAGAGAAAGAAAGACAGGAGCGAGAGAGACAAGAGATAAGAGATGAGAGAGAGAGACGAGTGAGTGAGGCCAGAGACAGAGGAGAGAGAGAGACCAGAGAGACCAGAGAGAGGGAACAACTGAACGCATAGCGGTGCTCGTTTGAGGGCGTACTTGATATTTCTGAGTTTCCGTCGCCGTGGTTCATCACACACATGAGACTGATGTGACATTTAGAGAGAGAGAGAGAGAGAGAGAGAGAGAGAGAGAGAGAGAGAGCACACTGGGCAGTGGAGTGACAATAACACACACACACACACACACACAACACATTCATACATTCTACTTGTAACACATACAGGGATAATGGTCTGGGGCTGTTTCTCAGGGTTTGGGCTAGGCCCCTTAGTTCCAGTGAAGGGTATGCTTAATGCTACAGGATATGAAGACATCTTAGCCAATTGGGCGCTTCCAACTTTGTGGCAACAGTTTGGGGAAGGCCCTTTGCTGTTCCAGCATGACTGTGCCCCTGTGCACAAAGCAAGGTCCATAAAGACATGGTTAGACGAGTTTGGTGTGGAGGAACTCGATTGGCCTGCACAGAGCCCTGACCTCGACCCCATTGAACACCTTTGGGAGGAATTAGAAGGCCGATTGCGAGCCAGGCCTTCTCGTCCAACATCAGCGCCTGACCTCACAAATGCTCTTTTGGCTGAATGGCCAGTGTGCGTGCGTGTGTGTGTGCACGTGCGTACGTGCTTGCACGTGTGTGTGTGTGTGTCAGCATCTTGTCTGGCCACGGGGCGTCACTAAACATAGTGAAACTGTGTCCGGTGTGTGTGTGTGTGTGTGTGTGTGTGTGTGTGTGTGTGTGTGTGTGTGTGTGTGTGTGTGTGTGTGTGTGTGTGTGTGTGTGTGTGTTTAGCGTGAGTGTGTGTACTGTATACCTCGGTGTTCCAGACACACAGAGAGAGAGAGAGAGAGATGAAACAACTGAATATATCAGACACACACTTGGGAGGGCGTGTGTGTTGCAGGTTTCACAGCCAGCGTTTTGATTCGTTAAATAAGGAATGAACGAACATTCCTGTTACTTTCTGTCACAGGAATGAGACCAAAGAGAGGATGAGAGAGAGAGAGAGAGAGAGAGAGAGAGAGAGAGAGGGGGAGAGAGAGAGAGAGAGAGAGAGACAGAGGCATACTCTGTGTGGAGCAACTCCACAAGTCAATGTTCTACAAAGTGTCCCTAACCTTTCTGAACCCATCTCCCAGCCGGGGCCATTACTGCCCCGTCGGGTGGGGTGTGTGTGTGGGGGGGGGGGGGGGGGGACAAAGGTCCACGACAAGACGACAATGAGGACGTGCAGCAGTGTGTCCCGGAGGTAATCGACTGCCCCGACACACCCCTACACCCCTACACACCGCCGCCCACCTCCCTCGCCACCACCGCCGCCGCTGCACGGAGACACTTCTCAGGTGGCATTAGCACCCTGCGGAGAGACTAAGACCTTGGTGTAGACTCCTCCCATGAAGTCGAGAGTTACAGTTATAGGAGGAGCAGAGCGGGAGGATGCAGCAGCAGAACTAATGTGAGAGATGCCAGCTAGCAACAAACAGAGACACATAGCAGTGGCAGCTGGTGCCATGAGGCCGGCAAGAGGGTGGGGGGGGCTCGCAGGCAGGCTCCTAATTCAACTACCATGAAGGTTTGTTCTCATGACATAGTATGGGACTCCGGAGCTTAGACGGGCCATCCTGAGCTCGCGCCAACGAGTCTAAGAACACATCAAAGTATGCTAAGAACAGTGCCAAAGCAGCTCCGATGCACTCCATCATATAGCCACTACCACTGATAAGTCGTCATTCAATCCTAATGTAATAAGACAGTTAATAGTCAGTGTCCGACGGTGTCTAAGCATGTCCTATATCAGTCAGTACACAGCACACACGACTCACACGACTACCCTAACTTGTCGTACGATGTCTCGCGAGTGTAGAACCTGTCGAGTGCAGCTGTCCGCACATTGATCCAGTGCCTAGTGATGCATTCCGATGCTCTAACCTCATAGCCTGTCTCTCGTCTCCGTTCTCGTCTCTCCACTCTATGACATCCCTCCCCATGTACACCCACTACCAACACCACCACCACCAGACCTCCACACACACGCCACCACCACCACCACCACCACCACCACCACCACCACCTACCATCACCACCACCACCACCTCCTCCACCATCCACCACTACCACCCCCTCCCCTCTCAGCGTCCGTCTCAGCGACCTCGGAGGCTTAGCGGAGGAAGGCGTCGCACCCAGAGTGTGATGAGACAGCCCAGGTGGCTGCTGGGAAGGGGATCGATGGGAGGCTATTAGAGAGAGGCTGGCCTACATCGCTGTGGTTTGACTGAAGTCACGCCACGCGTCCCACTGCTTTACGCTCCTGCATTAAAAACGTACCGAGATGTCTTCGGGTGTTTGTGTTTATACACACTAAGACACACACACACACACACACACACACACACACACATCTATAATCTGGTCGGTCCTCTAAGTCTCTCAATCCAGTTCTTGTGTGTCCCCCAGTGGGCGGGACTCACCGAGGCGCCGTGGTCTCGTGCCATAACTCTGTCAGACACGTCCGGGCCGAGCCAAGACTGTCCTACACTTTATGCCCCCTGCAAGACATCAGTCAAAGTGGCGGGACGGTGTATATCGAGTTTCCCGGAACCCCGGGACCGTTCCGTCTCGCCTGCGGTCTAACCTGTGGGCATTGCTGGGCAAACATGGCTGACCTCCCTTACCAGCTCGTGACTGATATCTAAATTCACCCTCGGGTGCTGTGGGTGAAGGCATTAGCTGAATGGACTCCGTGGTAGTGAATGCAATATGGTCATTGCTGCAAACATGGCTGACCCCCTTACCAGCTCGTGACTGATATCTAAATTCACCCTCGGGTGCTGTGGGTGAAAGCATTAGCTGAATGGACTCCGTGGTAGTGAATGCAATATGGATTGTGTCTCCTTATACATTTATATATAGAGATGTTCTAGCCACTGCTCCCAACCACTCACACACACGCACTTAGCCCACACACACACACACACACACACACACACACACACACACACACACACACACACCGAGTAGTCATCCAGGTAAGTGGGGGTGGGAGTGGGGGGGGTCTATATATCAGCACATCTGGGACTCCAATCGTCTTGTCGTTCAAGGGCAGCTAAAGAGATGGGACGACGGGCAAGCCGACTGGTCCGTTGCCATGGCAACGCGCTCAGCCTCCCGAGCGGTACACACTGTACATGTGTACGTACGTACGCCGTCTGACTGTATCCTTGACCGTCAATCATAGAACACACAGTTCTATGATCAGTCTATCTCCTGCCGCTAGCATCACCTTGGCCTCTGGAGTGTGCCGCCCCCCCCCCCCCCCCCCCCCCTTAGTTCTGCTGCTACATCCCCCCGCTCTGCTCCTCCTATAACTGTAACTCTCGACTTCATGGGAGGAGTCTACACCAAGGTCTTAGTCTCTCCGCAGGGTGCTAATGCCACCTGAGAAGTGTCCTCCGTGCAGCGGGCGGTGGTGGTAGGCGAGGTGGGGGGGCCGGTGTAGGGGTGTAGGGTGTAGCGGGTGTGTGGGGGGCAGCAATTACCTCCGGGCACACTGCTGCACGGGTCCTGATTGTCGTCCTTCTCGTGGACCTTTTGTCCCCCCGCCCCCCCCCCCCCAACACCCCACCCCCGACGGGGCAGTAATGGCCCCCGGCTGGGGAGATGGGTTCAGAAAGGTTAGGGACACTTTGTAGAACATTGACTTGTGGAGTTGCTCCACACAGAGTATGCCTTTCTCTCTCTCTCTCTCTCTCCCCCCTCTCTGTCTCCTCTCTCTCTCTCTCTCTCTCTCTCATCCTCTCTTTGGTCTCGTTCCTGTGACAGAAAGTAACAGGAATGTTCGTTCATTCCTTATTTAACGAATCAAAACGCTGGGCTGTAAAACCTGCAACACACACGCCCTCCCAAGTGTGTGTCTGATATATTCAGTTGTTTCATCTCTCTCTCTCTCTCTCTGTGTGTCTGGAACACCGAGGTATACAGTACACACACTCACGCTAAACACACACACACACACACACACACACACACACACACCACACACACCACAGCACACACACAACACACACGACACACACACACACACACACACACACAACGCACACACCAACAAACACCACATGTTTAGTGACGCCCGTGGCCCAGACAAGATGCTGACACACACACACACACGTGCAAGCACGTACGCACGTGCACACACACACACACACACACACACACACACACACACACACACACACATACACGCACACACACACACTTCCTTCAGGCAGGATAAAAGGAGAGTAAGCGGTACATTATGTAACATGACCGCGGGGCAAATGGAGTCTGCTGAGGAGATGAAGGAAGGAGAAAGGAGAGGTGGAGAGGAGAGGAGCAAGTGATGTTCCAGTAAGCTCTCTCTCTCTCTCTCTCTCTCTCTGCCTCACCCTCTCTCTAGATCTTGCCAGTCTCTCTCTCTGTCTGTCTCTCTCTCTCTCTCTCTTCTCTCTCGCTCTCTCTCTCCAGTTCTTTGCTAGTCTCTCTCTCTCTCTCTCTCTCTCTCTCATCACGGCAGTATATAAGGGGTTGTGATCACGTTGTGTTCCTCCGGCGGGACAAACAAGTCAGACGTCACGCGGACGCGAAACATCCTAACCTTCAAGTCATAGTGATTTGACAGATCACCACGGCAACTAAATAAACCCACAGCGCCACAAAATCTTTTCCCCTCCTCTGCCCCGGACACTTTGGGTAAAAGCAGCCGCCAAATCGTCAGCATGTCAGACGACGATGCTTTCGAGGCGGGAATACTGGTGGCAAAAGCTAAGTCTACGCTCAGAGCGGTCATCCTATTCTGTCCTCTTGGCGTCCTCTCTTTTCACATCAGGGACCCAGGGCCCCCCCCCCCCCGGAGTCAAGTACGCTTGACTCCAAAGTCCGGTTCCTTGGCTTCGTGCGAACCGTGCCTGTGAAAGGTTGGTCCGGAGGTTTGGTTCGTGCGCTCTCAGTTACGGCTCAGAGCAACCGTTGCGAAAGATTCCAAAGTGTCAGCGTCAGGTACGGAATAAGATTACTAATGTGAGAGGCAATTGTAGCTAATGTGAGAACGGCGCCAGTGTCTCTCTCAGTCAGGTCAGGCCAGGTCAGGTCAGGCCAGGTCACAACGATCGATGCAGCAAAAAGAGTCGTAGGCTTTCAAAAGCCGAGCCTGCACAGCTCACTAGTTTTGTCCCTTTGGTGTGTGAGCAGGTCTCAGCTGTGCGGGGGATTGGCCCGGCGGGGGGGGGGGCGGGGCGGGGGGGGTGGGGGGGGGTAGCTGTGTGAAGTGGAGTGTGTTGTAATGACAGCGAGAAGCACACTGTCTCACATCACGAATACGAGGGCAGCGTGTCCCCATGTGGAGTAGAATTTATTTTATTTTTATTTTATTTATTACTTTTTTTGGGCGGGGGGGTGGATTTTGGCGACTTTTAATTGTGGAAAAGGAATGCACTTATCTTTATACTTGATTGATCTTTGATTGCAGAGTTTAACGGCGTAACATTAAAATCTACGATTCAAAAACTATATCCTCACAACCAATCATGCTGCAAACAAGCAGACAAGTGCAATGCATTCCAAAAGAGAGAGAGAGAGTGTGTGTGTGTCTGTGTGTGTGTGGTGTGTGTTGTGTGTGTGTGATGGTGTGTGTGTTGTGTGTGTGTGGTGTGTGTTATGGTGTGTGTGTGTATGGTGTGTGTGTGTGTGGGTGTGTGTGTGTGGTGTGTGTCTTTCTCTTCTTCTCTCTGTCCTTTCCCCTCTCTCTCTTCTCTCTCTCTCTCTCTCTTCTCTCTCTCTTTCTCTCTCTCTCTCTCGATGTCTCTCTCTATGTCTCTCTCCCCTGGTCCTGGCCTTGCTGTAGTCAGGGCCTTGGCACGGGGATGGAATAGAGCTGTAACCTGTGTGTGTGTGTGTGTGTGTGTGTGTGTGTGTGTGTGTGTGTGCAAGATGTGCGTTGACTTAATACACACATGCACTTGTTAGCTGGTGGGTGATGCACCCGTAGGAGCTGGGGTCCACCCCATCTCTCCACCAACGCGTTTCAATCTAACAAGCTTTCCGGCGGAAGCCTCGAGAACCTTTTGAGCGCCCAAGGTGAGAAGATAAGCTTTTCTTGGGGACAGAGGCCGGCTGAAGTGTAGATAAAAGAAAGACATCTTGTGTGCGGCTCTTGTAGAAGAGTATTTATCCGAGCACCCGGCGCACCGTGTTGCTGAGCTGGGAAGAAAACAAACCCGTCACTGAAGCCTCCGGTATGAGGTGCAGCAGGTGAGCAAGAAGCCAACCATCTACTGTTTGATTACTTTTAGCTTTGCGGTTGTTGTGGTCATCATGTCTGGCTGAGCTGGACACACAATAAGGGCGAGTAAGCAACACGACCCTTGTGGGGGTTGTGGGTTCCATTCCCTCCCCCCACTGGTGTGACGGATGTAACAGGCTAACAACGTAAGACACTTTGGACAGAAGCATCCACTCAATTTAAAAAGTCGTTGTTGAGTCAACTTTGAAGCGTTGCTGCTGAATGATGCTAACACTAAACAATGTGAAAGCTGCACTATTAATGCTAAACACTGCTAATACTAAACTCCATCCTAGACCCTAGAGGTGGAGGGGGGGGGGGTTGTACACATTTTCACTATGCTGGAGAAAACTCTGTCCAAAACCAGTTTGGACGAGTTTTCCATCAGCAAAAACATCATTCAATGTAAAATATGTCTTTTCTATTCACAGAAAAACGCATTCAGCCCAAACATGAATCAGAATAATAATAATAGAACTCGCATACGAACGGCAGCCTGTTCGTATGCACATTATTTTCTCACATTGTCGTTGTCGCGGAGACGTGGCTCAAAGTGCTGACTACGGAGGTTTCCCAGACCCTTCCACCCCCCCTCTTCCCTCCCTGGCGCCCGCCCCAGGACCCGCCCACCCCCCCCCCCCCACCCGATACGACGCTCATCGAAGTCTGCCAGCTCCGCATCGCTTATGCAACACGCCCTGCATGGGGCGGGTTATGTGCTAGATCAG
>PIJE02003578.1:35799-37352 GCA_002895965.2 Coryphaenoides rupestris | reverse complement strand
GTAAGCATCACCACACATCAGCGAGGCGGGGGTCTCATCAGCAGAACGCCACTTACGATTTGATGTCCTCATGACATCACCGAGGTGTGTCGTAAAAACACACACACACACACATACACGCACACACACGCACACACACGCGCACACACACACACACACACACACACACACACACACACACACGCACGCATAGACACATCAGTCTGGATGTGCAGAGGTCAGACAAGCCAGCCCCCATCAACCGCCCCTCCCACCCCCACCCACCAGTGTCTTCAATCCATTTGCGCCGTTCATCACAGATCAGAGGAGACCTTTAAGACCACAGAGGCCAGTTTGTCTATTGTTGGCCACAACCAGACTGAACCGGGCCGACAGCAAACTCACACTCACTTGTATCTTCTCTCCCATCTACATCTCCACGTGGATCGTAATGTTGGCTTTAATATCTTTCTGAAATAAATGTTCATCAATGAAACAATCTTATTAATTCCCTTGGACTCCCACATCCATGACTAATTAAAATAGCTGTCCAACTATTGACAGGATGTTAGGACAAGGTCTCCCGCATCATTTTGACATAATTGTTGCTCAGATCACAATGCTTCATTTAAAAGCCTTGTGAGAAATCTGACTTTTTATAAACCTCATCATGTGAAGTTGTGTTTAGAAAAACCTTCAAATGTGATGTGAAACTCCATCACTAGTTCTTATCATCTGCATTGAAACTGGAATCAATGAATGGATTTGTATGGAGGGAAGGTGATTCTTAATTTATATACACATGGTCTGAAGAAACCAAACAAACTAAATGAGGTTGAGGTTGAGTGTTCGGTCTCATGACGGAAATATGAACTTCTGAATATGACTTCTGAATATGACCATGATGAACATGTTTTCATGTTTTCTTGGCATATTCAAGCATCGCCAGTGAAAACGTGAAATCACGCAGAAAAAGTGATTTGATAATATTATAGGATTATCAATTATTGTCGATGGGCCACAGGACACTGTAAACAATTGCCTTTGCACAAAAGGAATACATATCACTGTCAGAGGGGATATGGGACGGTTCTGTCTCTTGACTGTTTCCTTTGTTCAGCCGCAAGATTTGTGCTGCTTTAAGACAAGGTAGACGCCAAACAGCATTGTACAATAAAGAGAGTGTGTGTGTGTGTGTGTGTGTATGTCTGTGTGTGTGTGTGTGTGTGTGTGTGTGTGTGTGTGTGTGTGTGTGTGTGTGTGTGTGTGTGTGTGTGTGTAAATGCCACTGAATTCAAAGTGTGTGCGCAGACAATGCATTTTGATAGTGATTCCCTGTGATGCCTGTGAACAGAGATTGCTCCCTTTTCAGAAGAAGGAGAAGAAGAAGAAGAAGAAGACGACATTTCATTTTAGTTCTCGGTAACTGGAATGCTGCGGGAATGCCCAGAGTACAATGGGAAGGGTGTTAATTGATAATCTTCCTTCACAAGTAGTTCCTCAATAAGGTTCCCGTTGTCTCTCCTACGGGGTGGGGGACGGGGTCACAGGCCCTGCAGAGAACCAACAAATGC
>PIJE02003578.1:23299-25799 GCA_002895965.2 Coryphaenoides rupestris | reverse complement strand
TGGTGGGGGTGGTGGTGGATGAGGACAGGCCCCTAACAAAGCCTCTCTCCTCCCCGTCCCCGGGAGGCTCCGGGCCTCACGTCGCTGTGAATGAGGTTAGATATGAATCCAGCAGGGAGGCGACGGAGCGCTCTACAGGTTGTTGTCTAAGATCCTTTGTGGGAGCATGTCTTTGTTCGACGTCGGCTAGCTCCTGAATAGCCCGGATCCCTACCGCTCGGCCCATTGAAAAAATTGCCTTCTAAATACACGCTATTAGAATATTTGTATAGATGACTAACAAGTTATTAGTTGCAATTACTGGTCATCTATTAGCCTGGTATAATAGAGTGATTAGGCAGCGGTGCTTTTAACTTCTGAAGAAGTAATTTGGGAGGCAGCCTACCTTTGACGAGGCAGAGAAAGGGCTACCTTTATTCGGACCATATCCCCGCCATTGTGCTCAGAGACATGTTATAATGGAATCGCGGCGACTGCGGTGGATTGATGAAATCAATGCCCGGCCAATCATCGTGGCGCCATTGTCTGCATAATTCACAGGAACACGAGACGAGAGGCGAGCGAGAGGGCACTTAAAGGCGGGGAGCGGCTGGCGTATAATCTTATATGCATTGTAAATCCTAAACTTGATGTATATTCATTGATGAGCGTCGCACATTTCCATCAGTGCGTCATTGTCGCGCCGGACGTGGCTGTGACCGTCCCCAAAAGGTACGGTCACAGCCACACTGGGGGGGGGGGGGGGGGGGGGGGGGGGGGGGGGGGATATGACCTGCGTTCCAACCCCCGCGAGGGAAGTGAAAGCACACCTTTCCAGCACAGGTAGGGGACTGGTGCTTTGTCACAGACACAGACGTCAAAGTTCTTATTGAGTTCCTCAGGGACGCGCCATTGTGAGGGAACGCGATCGTCCCGTCCTCGCCGTCTCTTTCATTAGAGAGAGAATAGCTCCACCGCAACCGGTCGCCGTGCTGCGCTGGAATACTGGCGATGTGTATTTCTATTTCCAACCACGTTATAAATATTGTTGTTATTTGTCGACAACCGGGATGCATGTGTCCTCCATCACCAATCCTGTCACCCTGAAAATAATATCTGCAATATACTGCATGCTATAGGTTCCATCGACAAGTTCAACCAGAAAGGCAAATTCAATACTAATTTGTCATACGATGCGTATACCACTCAGACAAGGACGCCATACAAAGTCTTCCTCAGAGG
Source organism: Coryphaenoides rupestris (assembly GCA_002895965.2). Lineage (NCBI taxonomy): Eukaryota > Metazoa > Chordata > Actinopteri > Gadiformes > Macrouridae > Coryphaenoides > Coryphaenoides rupestris. The sequence continues at coordinate 24,578 of PIJE02003578.1, read as the reverse complement.
AATTGACACAAGATGAAGAGGGCTTCCGATGATGACCATCCGATCAATAGGCAACGTAACATCTCCACAGACATCTGAGGCCGTCGTCTCTTCAACAAGGCCTGATGCTTCACCTGTGGCCGCAGGTGAGGGCGCAGGTGAGGGCTTTGTCACGGAGCCACGTAACCGTGGGCGACGAACGCGGCGATTATGTGATCATCTGAACCACCGCTGGGCAGACAGCATGTCCACCACCGCCCTTCTCTCTCTCTCTCTCTCCCTCCCTCTCTCTGTCTCTCTCTCCCTCCCTCTCTCCCTCCCCTCTCTCTCCCTCCCTCTCTCTCCCTCTCTCTCCCCTCTCCCTCTCTCTCTCTCTCTCTCTCTCTCTCTCTCTCTCTCTCTCCTTCTCTCTCCCCTCTCTCTCTCTCTCCCCCTCCTCCCTCCCTCCCTCTCTCTCCCTCCCCCCCCCCCCCTCTCCCTCTCTCTCTCTCTCTCTCTCTCTCTCTCCCTCTCTCCCTCTCTCTCCTCTCCCTCTCTCTCCCTCTCTCAGCTCAGGGCTCTTATGATTATTCAGAAGTGGTCAGGAGGGAGCAGGTGGTGGTGACACAGGGTTGATTATGCCGCTCGGCGGTGTGGCGCTCGAAGGGCCGCGGAGGAGGGAGGAGCCATTGTTGCCCGTGATCTGTGGATGACAGGCCTGCCTGTTGCACCAGCTCTGTACTGCCGGTCGCATGGTGCGGCCGGGGAGCAAGGCACGCATGTGGGGAGGGAGGCGGGGGGATACACACACACGCACACACACACACACACACACACACACACACACACACACACACACACACACACACACACACACACACACACACACACACACACACACACACACACACACACACACACACACACACACACACACACACACACACACACACACACACACACACACACACACACACACACACACACACAGACACACACACACACACATGCTCAAACGGTGGAATTGAAATGTAATGAAGTTGTACGCGGAGGAGAAGAAAATCATGATCATGTGATTTGAATGCGAATGTGAATTTGAAATCTGACCATTTGATCATTTCAAGATCGGTCGCGAAGTGTTTGGTAGTTGAAGCTCATGTCCCTCGTTTGAGGCAACGTGTCGTTAATTCAGACTACGAGTGTTGAGTGTCATGACGTCCCCGTGTCCCCTTCTCCACAATATGATGGACGGACAACAACAACAACAACAACAACATGGAATTAGCCGCCATCTCTTGAACACGTCCATTGTGGAGGCAAC
>PIJE02003578.1:12500-17500 GCA_002895965.2 Coryphaenoides rupestris | reverse complement strand
GACAGAAGGTGCCACAAACCCACAGATGAATGGAAGGTAACTGGAACATATTATTGTACTGGTCGGCGACGGTCCAAAACCACACTCGGCGGTCCGCCTAATGGGCCTCGCTGTTAGTCATTTCTTCATCCTATTCACCATTACTGCGATTGTACCAGACCCTCAGCCGAACGAGGAACTACGTGATGGTTATGACCGCTGTCACAATAGAGACGTCCCGGAGCCTCGGTGAAAAAATATAATTTACCACCCGGCCCCACCTCCCCCACCGTCTGCTGCGGCGGGAGACAAACAAAATAGGGCCCGGGCGGAATTATTGTGCCCGCAACTACTAGAGCTTGTGGTAATTAATATAATGATGTCGGCAAGTCACAGAGCAGCCGGGGCAACAATGAGTCCCGATGCTGACGACGAGGACTAACTGGGTCCTGGGGGGTGGAGATACGGTACAATGCCATTCACTGTCATCTAATGAACACATGCAACCTTTTACTGGGCGGTGCAGGAGACCGGCTCCACTCGTCAGCACCGAGACGAGAATGGACCACAAGATGGACGCCCGTCTTGCTTTTGCGAAGAGAATAGCGTTGAAGTCGCCGCATGAGACGCGGGGATGGCGGCGTCTGATGTGTCTCAAGGCACCGATGAACCCACAGCACAGAGGTATGCAACATATAACGATTAATAAATATTCTATGGCCTTCAGACTTCACGTCGAGCAAACTGGCAACGACACCGGCATCGTCTTCTTGGCGGGAAACTGGGATTTCATGGCGATGCTGTGATTGGGTGGCGGTGGCGTTGGGGGCGGCGGCCATGCCGGCACGGTGGCGGCGGGGGGCAGATGATCGCCACAGATGTTCCCCCTCACGTCGGCGAGCATGTGACCGCGCGCGCGACGAACTGGATGCCCCCGAACCCGGGAGCCCGGGTCAGGCGCCCGGGTGGCCGCCCCCCTCGGTCCTGCCGCCGCCGCCGCCGCCGCCGCCGCCGCCACCGCCACCGCCGCCACCGCCGACATCGTCATCATACGCCTGCCGCCGTTTGACTCTGATGCGCCCTGAAAGCCGAGGGGGGGGGGGGGGGTGGGTACGAACGTCGCCATAACAACATCAACGCGCTTCGCCAGGTTTTCAAGTCACAGACATGTCTTGTTATAATTGCTATTATTATTATTATATATATTTATGTGTGGCCCGCCTCTTATCTTCTCCATAATAGCAGGCTGGCTGTAGTTCTACATGTTCTAGTTCTATAGAGGGCGGGGGCGGGGGGAGAAGGGTTGTGTTGGTTGTGGTCGCAGTCGAGGTAAAAGGAAGGAAGGAAGGAAGGAAGGAAGGAAGGAAGGGAGGAAGAGGAAGGAAGGAAGGGAGGTGGTGGGGCTCTGCGATGTCCTGCATTTTGGCATCTGCATAATGAGCTGCCGACGAGGAGCCAATGGGAGCGGCCCGCTGGCAGAAGGGTTCGTTGGGGGGGGTAAACCGGGTGGCCCACATTCCCTTTATTTGGTTAATGGCCGCCGCGGCGCAGAGGAAACTTCTCTGGATCCTTCTTGACGTCTCCTCGCTCTCCTACTGTAGCTTGCGCTGGCATGCGGGTCTCATCTCTGCGGGTCACAGAGTGTGTCCACCATGAGGGAGACGAGAGGAGAACGAGTCAATCAAACCTCGCTGAGCGCAGAGCCAGGAGACGTCGTTAGCACGATGAGATCGAGGGGCCTGCCGGAGCCCTGGCTGGATGACCTGGGGGGTGGAGATACAACTACAAGCCCCACGCACACACACACACACACACACACACACACACACACACACACACACACACACACACACACACACACACACACACACACACACACACACACATAACCACACCCCCCACCTCGCCTCACCGCACGACCGCCACCAACACACCGTACGACACGCCTGCACCAGCACAACACACGCACACACACACTTACACACACTTACACTCACACACGCATTGTTGCCACATAAAGAAAAAGAGAAAAAATTAGGAGAAGGAAGAGGAAGAGGAGGAGGAGGAGGAGGAGAAGAAAAAAGGAGCAGGATGATGATGAGGAGGAGGAGGAGGAGGAGGAAAAAAAAAAGGAGGAGAAGGAGGAGCGGGCGTGTTGGGGGGGAAACATTGGTGAGCGGGGATGTTGTGAGCTGTCATGCACAGCCTGGACACACAAGAGGGTGGGCTGCTGTGTGTGTGTGTGTGTGTGTGTGTGTGTGTGTGTGTGTGTGTGTGTGTGTGTGTGTGTGTGTGTGTGGTGTGTGTGTGTGGGGAGGCTGAGGCGGAAATGCGGGTTAAAAAAGCAGAGCCTGGGGTTTGGTGGGCGGAATGGTGTGCTTGTTAGTCTCTCTCTCTCTCTCTCTCTCTCTCTCTCTCTCTTCTCTCTCTCTCTCTCTCTCTCTCTCTCTCTCTCTCTCTCTCTCTCTCTCTCTCTCTCTCTCTCTCTCTCTCTCTCTCTCTGTGTGTGTGTTGACTTGTTTGCTGTGATGTGTGGTCGTTGATGGGATGAGTGCAGACAGGCTACAGGGCACCACCCACCCAGCCTGCCCTCCACCCACCCAGCCTAACCTCCACCCTGAAGCCTAAACTCCACCCTGAATCCTAACCTCCACCCTGAAGCCTAACCTCCACCCTGAATCCTAACCTCCACCCTGAATCCTAACCTCCACCCTGAAGCCTAAACTCCACCCTGAAACCTGCCCTCCACCCTCCACCCTGAAGCCTAACCTCCACCCTGAAGCCTGCCCTCCACCCTGCAATCCCACACTAAGCCATATCATTTCCCTCTTTTGAATTGACATTCACAATGAATGGAAGACGCTGTACAGAATTTGTTAATGAATATAGAATGCATAACATGTTATATAATACAGTGTGTTTAATGAAGGTATCACACACGCTATCTCAGAATGATCTATCTCAGATCATTCTTTGTGATCGACACACGTTCACCACGACATGGAGAGAGAGAGGAGAGAGAGAGAGAGAGAGAGAGAGAGAGAGACCACGCAGACAAGACAGGCAGAAACAACAGAGAAACGAAGGTCCTGCTCGCTCACACATACCTCTGTGTTATTGCTCTGTGAATCGTGCATGATTTGATTATTTGACGACAGCCTATTTCCTAAATGTGTCTCTGCACCATATGTGTGTGTGTGACCACGCGGAGCTCCTCCCACCGATACGCGGACAACAGGAAGCAGGCCCTCGGGCGGAGTGTGTGTGTGTGTGTGTGTGTGTGTGTGTGTGTGTGTGTGTGTGTGTGTGTGTGTGTGTGTGTGTGTGTGTGTGTGTGTGTGTGTGTGTGTGTGAGCGAGGTCGGCCGATCGGCTCGGCTCAGCTCGGCACGGCGGCCGCATACCTGGAGGGAACGCTGGCCGGCGAACTCACGACACGCTGATCATGGCGGCTCGCTGCCACCGAAGCGTACTGGAGTGAGACAGAGTCGCTGTAACGACGACGACGACGACGAAGGAATAGAAGGAGAAAAACATTTTGTTGTTATTCTTGCTGCAGTTTTTTTCCGCCCGTTTCCTTTTTCCTCCGTCGTTTTTTTTTTTTGTTGAAAATGAGTAATGTGTCCTGAGGCGAGGAGGACACTTTTTGAATATTTTGTCCTCGACAAACCAGAGGAAATGAAGCAGAATAATAACAGGCGGCTATGTCGTTATTTTCCACGTCCGTCCCGCGGGGGAAACTTCTTGTTAGCGTGATTGGTTCCCCGAGTCGAGTCTCTTGTCGCAGGGAAGCCGGCAGAGCGGGAACGAGCTCCGGACAAACCCAGCAAACTCTGAACCAGCTTCTTGCAACCTGCGTCTCGTCTCTGTGAGCCGACTGGAAGCCACTGGCTGTCTCTGGGGGGGGTCGTGGGTCGTGGGTCGTGGGCCGTGGGTCGTGGGTCGTGGGGTGTGGGTCGTGGGTCGTGGGTCGGATCCCAGCCACAATGCCGTGACACACACAACCACATTAATTACGCTTTGATCCAAGAATATTGAGAAGATTAAGAAGAACAAAAATGTAGATAATTGAGATAAGACCTAAATAATTAAAGCAAATATATTTTGGAACGCACTATGAATAAATGTTATATGAGTGTATAAGTGTGTGTAAGAAAATGTAAAATGCATATTGTCTTAAGAGACATAACACAATGATTCTGATAATGAAAATATAATTCATCATGTATGTTGTAGACGCAGCAAATCAAGCTCAGCTCAGCTGATGTTTTAAAATATAAAGCAGATTCCATATTTGAGGTTCTCGATAACGACTTGATCATCATCAAAGTGCAGCAGAAGAACTTCATCATCGTCACGCTGCGATAACATAATTCCTATAATAAGTACGGGCAGACAGGAGGACCTCTGCCCTGGGGCGGGGCCTCCGGGGTCAATGGGTGCTAAAGGTAACAAGGTCACCATCACAGAGGGGACAACACATCCGTGGCTCTCGGGTGATTAGAGAGATCTCCTCGCTCGCCGTCTCCTCGCCCCGCGAACGGAGGACTTGACCCCGCGGCCTGCCGAGGTCAGAAGTACTCGTTAAAGAACATCTAGCGTGCTGAAGGTCGGGTGTCCGGCGCGTGAGGCGAGCGTAAGGAGAGTCTGAGCTGGCCGGTGGTGCTGCCCGTAACCTCGGCAACAGGCCTGACTCCTGAAGACATTCATCTCTGTGGAAGCGCGCCTACAGTCGAGGGAATCGTACGCCTGTGCGGACATATTGCCTTAAGGTTCCTTAAGGATAATTGCGAGGCCAAAAAGGGTAGTTCTGATGAAGTACTTAAATGGTAAATGGATTGCATTTACCATTTAAGAGTATTGCCTCACATTCACCCATTCATACACCGACGGTGGTGCCAACCATGCAAGGTAACAACCAACACGTCAGGAGCAGGTAGGGTTAGGTGGTGTCTTGCTCAGGGACACCTCCACACTTAACTAGGAGGAGCAGGTAGGGTTAGGTGGTGTCTTGTTCAGGGA
>PIJE02003578.1:0-7500 GCA_002895965.2 Coryphaenoides rupestris | reverse complement strand
CTGGAGTGTGTTTATCCCAGCGCTGAAGGTGTGAGATATTATATTGAACTCCTTCACGGATGACGCCGCACCCTTGGTAAGTGCCGGCCATTGTTGACTTTGGGTCTCTGGTATTTTCACCAGCAGAATATTAAATTCAGGAAACTGAGGATAACAAAATAGCAAGAGGCTAGCGTGCGCAAAAACAACCAGAAGGAAAAATATTTTATTGACAACGCACCCGATGGGTGTTAATGTGGAGACGGGAGGCGTGAGGCGTATATATTCACCTCTTCAGTATTATGAGCCTTCTATGAAAGCACTTGTGTTTTAAAACCACCGCCCAACACGCTGCTAATGGCAGGTTGTTCATCCTGCTCCACCGTGTTTAAAAATTACCTCTCGAAAAATATGAATTATGAATATGATTTGTTCAATCTGATGCAGCTGTGATTTAAGGGATGCGTTGTGGAAATTCGTCTTCAGCTTCCCAGTCCAAAAATCAATATTATTATAGTATAGTTATATTTATTATGAATCTATTGTTATTATTATATTTCTTCTTCTTCTTATTATTATTATTATACTGCAACATGGTGTATGAAACATCTCTGGAAGAGGTGAAAGCTGAGCGATTTCTTTTTCTTTTCACGGGGTTATTTTATTTTTCCTGGAGAAGGTTCCATCAGGACATGGACGCTTTGTCCTCGGTGATTGACATTCTCTTTATAATTATGAGTGTGTACGGACTCCGCCGCATTCCTCAAGTGAATCCACTTAAGTATGAAATCGGTCACAGTGTGAAAACATCCATTTTGGAGCTTAACGACCCTTACCGCCACTTCACACGCGCCGCTTAATTGACCATGACCGCCAAAATTAACTGGTAGCTCATTTATATTTCATTCGCTTTCTTTTCCCCCCCCTCCCCTTGTTATCAGAACTCCTGCGTTTTCCTCCGCGTAGATAAATACAAGGCCGGCGCTCGTGCTCAGTGTCACGTTGGATAACGCGGCCCTCGAAGGGACCCAATTAACACTGGTAGCTGAACCCTAAAAACAAGGGAGGACAGTGGCCGCTAACGGGGTCGTGACCCGGGGGACATAATGTGTGTTGACACTCATGGGTTTCATTTAAAAAGTGGAGCCTGCAGGCCTGAGAATCCTTCTGACTTCATCCTGAGGCTCCTCTCTGGTAAAAACCTCCACGCCGGACTCTCCGCCCCCCGCGCCGGACTCTCCGCCCCCCGCGCCGGACTCTCCGCCCCCCGCGCCGGACTCTCCACCCCCCGCGCCGGACTTCTCCCGCCCCCGCGCCGGATCTTCCACCCTCCGCCGCCATACCTCTCCACCCTCCGCCGCCATACTCTCCACCCTCCGCGCCGTACCGGACTCTCCGCCCCCCCCCCGCCCCGGCCGGACTCTCCACCCTCCGTGCCGGACTTCTCCACCCTCCGCGCCGGACTCTTCCACCCTCCGCGCCGGACCTCTCTACCCCTCCGCGCCGGACCTCTCCACCCTCGCGCCATCCCTCCGCCGGACTCTCCACCCTCCGCGCCGGACTCTCCACCCTCCGTGCCGGACTCTCCACCCTCCGCGCCGGACTCTCCACCCTCCGCGCCATACTCTCCACCCTCCGCGCCGTACCGGACTCTCCACCCCCCCGCGCCGGACTCTCTTACCCTCCGCGCCGGACTCTCCACCCTCCGCGCCGGACTCTCCACCCTCCGCGCCGGACTCTCCACCCTCCGCGCCGGACTCTCTACCCTCCGCGCCGGACTCTCCACCCTCCGCCCTCCACGCCGGACTCTCCACCCCCCGCGCCGGACTCTCCGCCCCCCGCGCCGGACTCTCCGCCCCCCGCGCCGGACTCTCCGCCCCCCGCGCCGGACTCTCCGCCCCCCGCGCCGGACTCTCCGCCCTCCGCGCCGGACTCTCCACCCCCCGCGCCGGACTCTCCGCCCTCCACGCCGGACTCTCCGCCCTCCGCGCCGGACTCTCCGCCCCCCGCGCCGGACTCTTTGCTTTTCAGGAACAAAAGAGGCGCAAAAGAGCACTGAGGGGATTGGGGGTTAATGAAGCTCTCGGTTATATATTCTCGTCTAAAACAAGCAACCAATTTGTTTAACGCCTTTATTTTGAAAGATTTGTGGAGATCGACGCTGTCCTAGTGATGAAGTACACAGAAGCATTGCAGTCTCTTTGTTTAATGTTCACGTTGGATGGATTCCGCAGCTCTGAGGCTCGGCTGACCGAGGTCCAGGACCCTCATGTGGATCCCTCCCCCCTGCTGCTTCTGCACTCTTTCAATCCCCTTCTTTCTCTCTGCCTCCCTCCGTCACTATAATAGGTTAATAGCCAATCTCTTTGCAGGAGTTCAGATCACATTACCCAGGGCTAGTCCAGAGACCCCGAGCACTTGAACTTATGATCCTACAGGCAAACTCAATGGGGCACCAGAGTCCCAACCCGCCCCGACCAGTCCATCGAATTAGAGCTACTCGGAACAAATAACGGCCAAGCCCGTCACAGGGCCCCTCGTACCAAAGAGTTGCAAATCCGAGGTGGCACTTCGGGGCCCGGCGACCTGCCCGAGTTTTACTCAAGCCCTCAGGGTCGTGTGTTCTTGACATCACAGCAGGCCGGCCTGGATGTACCGCGCCCGGGGGGCGAGGATAACGGGAGCGGTGGAGAGCGGTTGACCGACCGAGACGACCGGCACGATTATCCCCGGTCAAGGATCTCGACCATAAAGCATCTGGCCGAAGTCACGGGCATGAGAGCCGAGAGGAGTATGCTTCCCTCTCCCTGTCTTCATGTGGAGCTGGTTGGAGGAGAAAGTGGGACGAAGAAGATGAGGCGTGACAGGCGAAGAGGAACATCGAGGAGACGTGACGGACCAATTAACGCAAAATGGACACGAAAGCACGACACTAAAGAAATGGACGTTAATACAGAAATAAATCAGCTATTTTGATCGGTTGTAGATTGAGTAAGTTCGCCTTTTATGGAGGGAATTTGGGCAACAAGTGCTTGAAAGTGTTCGATTCCCTGATACCAGCATGTAAACCGGTCACCAGTCACCGGTCACTGGTCCCCAGATCAGTACTGCTTGAAAACTGAGAGCCACTAGAAGTTGGCTCACAGGTACTGGACCAATAAAGGGTTTTTTTTGCCCTTGGTTAAGGTTAGGGGATATCATAAGCAAATGAGCAAGGCATCAGGCTTCAGGCTACTGGAGCACGTGGTACTTCTGCCTTAAAGTCCTGTAGATGTTGTGAGTGTGTGTGAGACAGGACACTGTGAGGTAAGACCATGTATTGGTCAAGTCCAACAGCAGCTCAAGAGACAAACACGCTCGGCCAAACAAACTTAGCGTCTTTTATTCAGCAATGGGAACACATGGAAGTGGACCTTAGGTTAGGACCTTAGGTTAGGAGAGACAGACAGAGACAGAATCAGACCAGATCCCAGGAGACAACAAACATTTAAAACATCCCAAATCTCTAATGGACCACAGATTGAAATCAATAACTCTAATCTCTAACCACAATGATCACTTTCTCTGACACATCCACCGATGTCTTCATATGACCTCAATGACGTTGAATCTCATTGTATGCATTGATTCTGTTTTTACTAAATGTTATGTTGTTCACGTGTCTTATGTTGGATCCCAGGCAGGAACACTCGCTGGCGACGACACTTTCAGCTCACGGAGGATTCTTAAATAATCAAATATACTCATAATAATAACTAATTACTCTTTTAAATAACTTTTAAACAAAGAACCAGTCAAACCAAGAGCAGCCCAGCGGCTACGCAGACCTCACTGCACTGTGCTGAACCCATCACACAGCAAACACTCACCTTCTATACGGACGTGGGAGAAAGAAAGGCTTTTCTGTTGGAAACCCCACTCCGCTATTCATGTGCTTTGTTAGCATGATAGCCCCGTGATCCTTATCCCAGCTTTCAATTATGTCGCTTGCGGTTTACAGGTATTGTCCTCTGGGTGGCCGGGCGAGCCGGGCCCAGGCCGGCCGCGCCATTGTGCCACGGACACAATGGATAATGAGCAATCAGCCACACACACACACACACACACACACACACACACACACACACACACACACACACACACACACACACACGAGCACACACACACACACACACACACACACACACACACACACACACACACAAACACACACACACACAACACACACACAGAATGACATATACACCGGCAGACAGAGAAAGACACAGACACACAGACAGACAAACAGACAGACAGACAGACTTTCAATTAAACAGGAGAGCCCTGAACAAAGAAACATTACATTGGCGCATATTTAAAACACACACACATGCAAACAGAGAAGCTACGGCCGTGTTGAGGATAAGCGTAGAGCTTTGAGCTGCGATACGTCTGACACCATGATAACCTAACGTGTGTGTGTGTGTGTGTGTGTGTGTGTGTGTGTGTGTGTGTGTGTGTGTGTGTGTGTGTGTGTGTGTGTGTGTGTGTGTGCGTGTGTGTGTATGCGTAGACCACCATGCATCATGTTTAAGGGGCTGTAACGGTCCGGGTGAATACTCTTTCTGATTGGCCGGACGGTGTGTGACAGTGTTGTGATCATTTTGAACACAATAACCTTCATAGAAACCAAACTGTGAGACAATTTTGCCCTAAAATCAAGATTAATTTGAATACTTTGTCGTGAGTAATGGCGACGCAGCCCTCATCAGACCTCATTGACGTAATGCTCACTTTGATTTGGATAGTTAATAGTTAACAGACACAAATTATCGCGAGCGGATGATTGAGCCACAAAAGATCTCGGTTTCTGAATTCAAGGTTTGTTGCGATTTCGGTACAGAGGAGAAAACAACAAGCAAGCAAAACACAGCATTTCTTCTCATTTATTGACCTTTTTTAAACTTACTTCACTTAACAGTCACCATTTCCTGGACACAGAAAAGCCCATAAAAGGCAAAACTATTTCCCTCATCGCCCAGCAGTGTTGAGTCAGGGCTGATAGCAGCAGCTACAGCTTGTGCTGGTTGAGGGCTGGTGGAGAGGAAACATCTCACCGGGGTTTCAGTCTCTTTCACTTTGTGTTTAAAACACGTATTCTCTGCAAACAAACACTGAACGGTCGCAGATCCGTTGCGATAAAAAACGCAGACGCAAAGTTTGTGAATGCGTCTGCAGGGTTCTGAATCCGTGAAAAAACACAAAACAAACACAAACGACAGCAACATCTTGGATCTCCCCAGTGGGTCATTTTCACATCGCTCTCATTTGTCTTGCCTCCGGCGACACCGAACTACAACACAGGTGGACCCCTTGAGCAGGTATACAAGGACATCAAGCGGGCAGCGGGCAGTCCTGCTGGTGAAGTCCTGCGTGAAGCAGAACCTCATCAAAGACCTAACCAGTAACGGGGTCTGGAGGCCCCTCGAGGCCATCTTATCATCGCCCACACTTACTGATCACCAACCAACGACACAAACAACACAGGATGGTGACCGGACCACGGGGCGCCCAGAAGAAAGCAACGCAAACCAGTGTCTGGACCCTTTGTGACCAGAAGAGGTCATCATTTCCTCTGTACATTAATTAGGCAACTTATTGAGCTCAAGAAGCAATATGCATGCTAATTGAATGGGTTCTCTGGTCTCCGGTCGCGGAGACGGCGGCGCCGGCCGAGCTTTGATGTGCGCGATACTTGGCAGAAAATCGTCGCGCCACGGACACAATCACAGAATTAATGAAGAACAGGGAAGCAGTAGCCATGGTTATTGTTTCAAACGCAAGCATGCTAATACGCCTGAAATGCATTAATATAGATGGGATTCAGGGTGTGTGTGTGTGTGTGTGTGTGTGTGTGCGTGTGCGTGTGCGTGTGTGCGTGTGCGTGTGTGTGTGTGTGTGTGCCTGCCCATTGTCCGTTGCCGCTAGCTGGTCTCGAGTGTATGATTGATGTGTGCGTTGGTGGGTCTGCGTCGGCGGCCCGGTTGACCATAACGCTGAATAATAGGAACACGAGTTTCTCCAAACACGTGTGTGCTGGTGTGATGAAGCTCAACCCCCTGTGGATGAATGACAACAATCAGCCGCTCAAGAGATCTCGTGGAGAAGAGGAACGATTACAAAGGACAACAGAAGTGAGGTCGGTGGCGACGTCGTGACAGAACTCAGCGCCGCGCGACGCAGACGTGTGCAGAGCAGGCCGCCGCTCCGGGATTAACACACGCATGTGAGCGACCGATTGGCTCACAGTGATAATCACGTGATCAACGTATTTTAATATTTTTTTTTAAATGCTGCGTCTATGCAGATAACACTCAACTGTACATTTGTGTGGAGAGTTCTGTAACGTTTGACGAACATCAAGCTCACAGCGTCTGCCAAGGCAATGGAACAGAGTGCTTCCATTGAAATGACGATATACTGGATATATTATTTTTTGTTCGTATCCTCTTTTAGAATTGACTCACGTTTCGTCACGTTGATGAGGATGTTAACGGGACGCCACGCAATTTACAAAACTATTTGCTTTTATCCAAAGCGACTTAAAAAGTTACATAAAGATAAGAATAGAGCAGGTTTAGAGCATTCATAGTTACAAGGTTAATAGAACGAGTTTCATAATCGCTAGGTTGCCTGCAGAATATCTGGGATAAGAGCAGACGTGTCATTGAGGGCTTTACCAACATCTAAGAACATATAATATGCTAATCAATGTTAAGTACTATTAATGATGACGCAGGGTTCACTCCCTGTATGTTCTATTGTCTGCTCTGTCCGTCACGTTTCTTAGCAGAGGTTGTGGGAAACCGGACCACGACGTAGCCCACGAGAAAAATGTCCTTTGTCTGCATTTACAAAAAGAAGTTGTAAAAGTGCACAGTTACTGCAAGTCGACATTCTTGCATCTCGGTTTCACCACCACTCTACAATCTGTTTTTTTCTTTATATATTAATATTTCATTGTTCAAGTGTTCTGAATGACTCTGAACTGCACATTCTGTATGAAAGGTGCCATACAATTACTCTGTGGGAACCTGATAAAGTAATGATCTATTGATTACAGTACATCTGAGGCTTATCTATACTTGTTTGGCTTACTTATCTTACTTTAACAGATATTGTGAGAAATGTGTGATCAACCAGTCGAGTGCATCGTAAAGTCCTTTGAAATGACAACAGGGAAATATTATCGACTCTGAATCTCGACAAGGTCTTCTAAGACGTGAATGATCCGGGGTTTTGCCAAATATTGTCCCGAGGACTTGTTTGCATGGTGGAGCAGAAGTGAGGTATTGAGGTCAAATGTAAATGTCTTACTTGTCATGTTATCTTCAGCATGTGTTCATCCATCTGGAGTCGCCGCGGCGACGGCAACACGCTAACGAGCGCGAGCGCGGCTAGCATGTGAAGCTATTCGGGGCGCGGAGGACGAGGAGGAAACCGGCGATGACACCGCGGGCCGCCGCCGACCACAGAAGCCGC
>PIJE02003577.1:11870-24537 GCA_002895965.2 Coryphaenoides rupestris | reverse complement strand
ACGGATGAGGCAGCCAGCGCTAGCAGCGGTTACTGCTAACATAACACATACCGCTAACGTAACGCATACCGCTAACATTATGCATATCGCTAACATAACGAATACTGGTAACATAACGCATACTGCAAACATAGCGCATATCGCTAACATGATGCAAACTGCTAACATAATGCATACTGCTAACATAATGCATATCGCTAATATTACGCATACTGCTAACATAATGCATATCGCTAATATTACGCATACCGCTAACATAATGCATACCGCTAACATACACATACTGCATCCCTAACATTATGCATACAGCTAACATTATGCATACAGCTAACATGACACATACTTCTAACAGAATGCATAGGCTATTGCTAAATCTGCAAACCGCTACAAATCTGACATAATTCATTCTAGTAACATACACATAATGCTAACATAATGGCTACTGCTAACATACACATACTGATAACATAGTACATACATAAAATAAAACACAGTGCTAACATAATGGCAGCTTGACATATACTGCTAAAACAACGCTTACAGGCTAACATACCACGAGCAGTCAGTAAAGAATAAGATGCAGAGGAGGAGAAGGAGCTCTATGGAGGAGCTTGTGGATGTAGTTGGTCATCAAAAACAAAAACAACATTCCAGTGGGTACTGCAAATATTAATGATGCTGATACCCTATCGGCAGACGACGCACGTTGCTTAGGTCTCCACACGCATGCGCATGCAGGGCCCCCCTGCTGGTTTACCAGTGATGTTGCCGCGCCACTCCGGGGGGCCACAGTTATGCTGATAACAAACTAAAGCTGCCGTAAACCCTTTAACGGGAGAATACTCCAGATAAAAAAACGGCGAGGCTGTGCTCACAATGGAGTTCTAAGCCAAATCGGACTCGGCCTTCGATCGCAAATACCGTTCAAGTAAATTCCACTGACCACACTCCAGTTTAGATTGAGACACACTGCGATCAGAATATCTCAGCTCCTCTGTTCTGCGTCGGACAGACGAGCTCCTCTGTGTTCTCAAGGCCTCCTCGATGACACTCCAACCGTATGAATACAACTACCAAGGAGGGAACAATCTCTCGCCCACAGGCACTTGGGCACAACCTAAAGGTTGACACGCCACAAAGCTGCACTGTGTGCGCGTTGACCTTCCATGCCGTCTACTCTTGACTACTTGCTTTCGAGTGTATGTGTGTGTGTGTGGTTTTCACATTTTCCACTCACACACACACACACACACACACACACACACACACAACACACACAACACACACACACACACACACACACACACACACACACACACACACACACACACACACACACACACACACACACACACACCTATGGAATCTGTGCAAGGTACAGCTGGTTTGATCGCCCATCTCGCTCACATTCTCTTTTCATTGAAGTGAGAGAGAGAGAGAGAGAGAGAGAGGTGATCTGAAGGCTAGGGGCGTTCTCACTGCAGTGTTGGGGTGTGTTTCTTTTTGGTGGTGTGTGTGTGTGTGTGTGTGTGTGTGTGTGTGGGGGGGGGCTCATCTGTTTTCCAGCCAGCTCTTAGGTGGGGGGGGATGTGGGGGGGGAATTGTAACCCCCCATCTGATCCCGATAAGCGAAACCGCTCACCGCCCGGAATGAAATCTCTGCAGTCCGACCGAAACGCACGTTCCCCCGTCAGAATCCAAATGCTATTGTTTAGCATAGAAACTCTGGTGTGAGACAAACACAAATAAATAGCGGAATAACAGCCTCGGACAAAAGGAAGGCGTGGGCTGATTTTTAAGTGATTGGACGTGTGTTGATGGTAAACATAAGCCGTAGCCCACAGACAGAGCAGAAGAATGCTAATTATTGATGGTTAAGCCAGATGAGGTCGGATCTCCTTACAAAACCGCCTGCCCCTATTAGAAGCAGCCTTGGATGTGGAGAACTCGCTCAGCTACACTTTCTTCTATCTCTCTCTCTCTCTCTCTCGCTCTCGCTCTCTCTGCAGTTTCCAAAAGGAAGATCTGCAAAGCCTTCTGAGCCTCACCTTTATCTTGCCGTTGTTGAACACGTTGCCTGGGGCACCAGCTTCTCCGCTTTCCCTTGTTCTCCCGCTTCGGCGCGTCAGAGGAGCGCGCTGGATTTTGACAACGTGCTTCAGGATGCCAGCAGCACGCGGAGCATCAACTGTTTAGCTCTCGTGTTTTGCCTCACGGCCGGCGTTTTCTATCGACCGGCCGGCAGCATGATCAGTAGTTCAGGTGCACACTAATTCATTGATCGTAAAATGCGTACAAACATCAGCAACCGCCGTTAACAGTAGCTAGCAGCTAGGTGTATGTGCAGCTAGCAGTACCAGTAGCTAGCGTTATTATTAGATAGCGTTGTTGTTCTTAGCTGGAGTTATTAGTAGCTACCGTTATCAGTAGCTAGCGTTATTAGTAGCTAGCGTTATCAGTAGCTAGCGTTATTAGTACCTAGGGTTATTAGTCGCTGGTGTTGTTGTTCTTAGCTAGAGTTATTCGTAGCTACCGTTATCAGTAGCTAGCATTATATTAGCTATCGTTGTTGTTCTTAGCTGAGTTATTAGTCGCTACCGTCATTAGTAGCTAGGATTAGTGAGTGGTATCAGGCGCTAGCGGTAGACATTACGCCAGAAAAGTTTTGCGGTCGCTGTAGTGCTTTGCTCCCCAAAAGTCTAGGATGACCAACTACGGGGCACAGCCTCTGTTGTCTCCCCCCCGAACATCCCATAATTCAATCAATGTGATTAAATAATGAACAATGTGACGTGTGCCCTGACAACGGCCAGTTCTCAGACTCATGCATGAGTTGTTAGGCGTCAACATGCTGGGCGAGGTAAAGTTGGAGAGGAGACAGGGTGCTCCCTCGCCGCCAAATGTCTGCGATGTCGAGCGGAGTTTTCAGGTGCCGGATTTCACGCCGATCCGTTCAGTAAGAGCTGTGGCCTGTAGCTGGAGTGGGCTGAAAGTGCAGGTGATTCACCGGCAGACAGACAATCACATTTCACGGATTGCAAAGAACGGCATTTTACTGGACAGCTTGGCCGCAGAACTCGAGTCGGTTTGAAATGTGCAGTGGAATGAAAATGTCACCACGGGGTTATTTCTGGACAGAACGGCGACAGGGTTTGGTGATGGTGATGTGACATGTAAAAAAAAAATACAAAATAATCTTTACTCTTTGCTGCATTTGGCCCCGTTGAATAATACTGGACCAACGTATACTGGAGTTTACTAGTTTCAACATCATCTCAGTATTATATATGTTACTTTTGAATGTACAGTATGTTCTATCGTAACTAATTTGATTGTTTTCCTTTCTACTTATGTTTGTATTAATTATAATTGTTTGAAACAGTGGATAATATGTGTTTTTTGGTTTTTTTATGAGTTTATATTCTCTATTGTTTTAAACATTTGCTGTTTACTCACAGACTTTTTCCCTTAATTATTTAAAGTTTTAATGCTTTTTAATTGTTTTAAAAATCCACGGTCCTTTTGGTTGCAATAAAATACAGCAGCGTTGAGAGACACCGAAAAATGAAATTAATTGGTAACCCGGCTCCGGTTCTAGTCAGCGAGCGGGCCGCCACTGCCTCCCATATTTTATTATCCCCTCCGCACTTGATCAATTCTTCATGAATAAAAAAACAGCCCCCATTTAAACCCAAAGTCCAATTTGCATCCATCCACATCTCCCATTCAGGAGCCATATTCATTCAGGGCTGTGTCGCAGGTCTTAGGGCGTAACACCCAAGAGCTCAGTACATATTAACGTCTGGCTGAGCTATCGGAGGTTATTAGATCATTTTGTCTACTTTTTCCACCCGATTTTTACAAATAATTGAATGAATCAATACAAGTAGAGGGAAAACAGCCACCACCTTGTATCCATGTTCTCCGTATCTGGGAAGGGAAGCTTGGCTAAAAATAATTTTCATCTTGAAAGTACCGAGACGAATAAAGTCAACAGAAGCTATTTGCCGTAAAGAAGCAAGATTGTTTTGAAATGAGTTTTTAATAACAACTTCAACAGTCACTCGGGGAGATGCTTCTATCCAAAGTAACTTGGAGTAAACAAGATTAGAGAGTAATTAAGGAGGAGCAAGCTCAACTGTGCTTTCAGAGAGGCCAGGGACTGCAAGAATTGAACTCGGGACCTATGGTACACAAGTGAAACTCTTTAACCACTAGACCATCCTGTCTCGAAAGCCCAAAGATCAAGGCAGACATCTCAACGACCTCTGGTCCTCTCGTTCTCAGGTATCAATCATGGGTTTTCTGGGGACTAGACCGGCTGCATTAGCAGCAACCGCAAGTATCTTAAAGAGTTGAGAGATGTCTGGATGCTATTTTTTAGTTCGCCTCTATTTTTGCCTGAATAGGCACCCATTTCCCAACTGCCATTTCAAAGTTTCAGAACTTGAAACTCTCTCACTCTTTAGGTCTCTGTTGCTCTCTCCCCTGCGCTCTCTTTAGGTCTCTCGCTCTCTGTGTCTCTGGGTGCCAGCAGGTCTAAGAGCTCGGGGGTGGTGAGTGGGGTGGTGAGTGGGGGTGTCAGCTCACGTCGCTGATGTCGTCTGTACCGTCTTTCCAACATCAAAGCAACCGGAACCATTTTCCACCGCAGGGCAAAAAAGGGACCCGGCGCGGTAGAAAATACAACCCCAAATAAATAAAAATAAGAGTTAGTCATGTTCTTGCCTCTCCACTGCCTTCTCTCTGTCGGTTGTTTTGGGGGGTTTATTGTGTGTCCTTTTTTTCTTTCCCTTTCTCCCAGCATGCCTTTCAGCGGCACCACCACCAGCAGGTCCGTGCGTCGGCGCACCTGTCGCAGGTAATGGGCCGACTCTGCTTCTGGGCTGGCATCGAGAGCATTGCCGCCAAACCCACAAGCTTTGATTAGGTCTGCAGGGAGAGTGAGGGAGAGAGAGAGAGAGAGAGAGAGAGAGAGAGAGAGAGAGAGAGAGAGAGAGAGAGAGAGAGAGAGAGAGAGAGAGAGAGAGAGAGAGAGAGAGAGAGAGTGTTTGACATTTTTGTCTGAGTTTGCATTTTCCCTTCAGGGCGAGTGCGGGGAACAACACCATTTTTCGCAAACGAAAGAAATACTGGAGAACTCGAAGACAGGTATCAACCACCCCCCCCACTCCTCCCCCCCCCCCCCCCGTTTCTTTCCCTTAAGACACACACACACACACACACACCTCTATCAGCCTCTGTGTTCTGTGTGCTGTGGCTGTCAGTGGTGGTGAAATGTCAGGTGAATTGGTATTTCTCTCGCAGAGCGCGGACACGTTGACATTGTGCGCGACCATTGTTGTATTTATTTCTCCAATCAGAATCACTTTGTGAATCTATTTGCTGTTGATTGGTTTAGTATCGGCGGTGACCTGCGGCGTATTAGAGCCGGGGGTGGTGGTGAGGGGGGGGGGGGGGGGGGTGGTGGTGAGGGGGGCGAGAGAGAGAGAGAGAGAGAGAGTCTGCGTAAATTTTCTCTCCACGCGCGGATAATAAACATCAAGCCGAAGCCCGCGCGATCCGATTACTCCTGGACCCGGAGAAGAAGAACATTTTCAGGTCCGTTGAAGGAAAATACAAAAAAAAAGAATAAGAATATTTGGGGTTTTTCAAAGCAGTCACGAGGATACACTTCACGGCTGGCACTCTCCCTCACACAAGGCTCCCGTTTTGAGACATTCTGTCGCTCCTGCTCGACAAAGTATCTATTCAAAGAGAAGTATCGGGCGCTAACGGGCTAATGGCGGCGACCCCCCTAGCGGGCTCAGCGCTGCGTCGGGTTTCTGGAGTGAAGCACAGTAGAGGGTCCTCCAAGGTAGTGCCGGCCAAATCCGCTGCACTCTGGGAGTTTTGAATGAAAGGATGTGTGATTTTAATTCTGAAGATGTTAGCCGCTTCGGGAGGTTAGCGGCAAAGCTGTTTTAAATGATATCCCTCTCGGCCTCGATAAGGAATGATTCCAGAAACACACAGTAAAAATAAACATTAAAAGTGAAACATTTTACAGCTTGTCCATTTGTCTTTTTTGGCTTTGGGAGTTTTGTAGATTTGATAAAAAGCAATCTTAGTGTCAATGTGAATATACGTAGGCTAGTACTTTTGACAAAAGAAAGTCTGCCAGTTAAATAAACTACTTCATCTCTTTTATGTGTAAGTTGTTAGCTTCAATTTAATAACAGTCAACCGGTTCACTACAAGTTCAAGAGTTCACCTCGGCCACAACATAACAAACCACCCAGACATGGCTATGTGTCGTGGAATGTCCAAGGGTGATAAGTTTTACGTGTTAAGAACATAAGTTAGGCGGATACTAACAGCCCTGGAATAGCATATTTACGTACAAGTACTGGACTCTAAATGTACTTAGTCTAACGGGCTGAATTAGGCAGGCCTTTGATTTCCCTGGCTGAAATTGTCATATGTATATATATATATATATATATGTGCATATACCATCACTAAGAACAAGCAAACATCATCCCAACTCTTCTCTGTTCTGGCACCAGGGCGGCAGAGTCACTCACCAGCTTCCACAAGAGACTCAAGACCCACCTGTTCAGAGTTCACCTGGACTCTACATAACCCCCCCCCCCCTCCTCCCTCCCATTCCCTCCTATCCAATCAGAGTTGTAATCGCCTTCCCCCTCCGAACCCTAGCACCCTGGCACTTGCGTGTTTGTATGTCTTGGCACTAAATGATAGTACTTATCCTTGAGCATCTTGTTTGTTCTTAGATGTTGGTATAGCACTCAGAAGCCATTCTGAGTGCTATACGTTTGCTCTTATCCCAGCTATTATGCTGGCAACCTAGTGATTATGAAACTCGTTCTATTAACCTTGCAACTATGAATCCTTGAAACCTGCTGTATTCTTATCTTTATGTACCACAGTGATATATTGCTGTCTCCTTCAACAAATGTACGGAAGTTGCTTTGGATAAAAGCGTCTGCCAAATGCCCTAAATGTGTTCTGTGCAGGTTCTATGGTGTCACACAACTCTCCACAATATGTGTATCTATCCCATACATGTGCCACAGTGGAGCTAATTTAGTCTGTGTCGATGGATGACTTTTATACCAACAGCGCACGTTGCCATGGCAATCCATGGGAGTGTGGCCATGGTCTGCGTGCCTCTTATCGTGATGCCACACATGGGCGCGTTCGATCCCCAGACACACCCCTGACCGGCCCGCTACCAAAGGACTACCAACAGGGATTTGTCCGAGTGCTCTACCGTGACATTGTTCTGTAAAGTCTGAGTTGTGTGTGTGTGTGTGTGTGTGTGTGTGTGTGTGGTGTGTGGTGTGTGTGTGTGTGTGTGTGTGTGTGTGAAAAGAGATGGCGGAAACGAAGAGCGATGGAGAGAGAGAGCGACTGGGACGAGAGTATTGAGGATGAAGAGTTGAAGAGACGAAAAGCCGGAGAACGAGTTTGGTGTCTCGTATGTTCTTCACTTTCTGACACCGGCGGTAACATATGTTTAGTCGACAAAATGCACTCTATACTCATATAATATTCACAGGGAGAGGAGTCTGACGCTGGAGGTTGTTTTCATCCGACATCACTTCCCGTCTGTCTGGGAGCTGACAGAGAAAAGTTTGAAGAGAGAGAGAGAGAGAGATAGAGAGAGAGAAAGAGAGAGAGAGAGAGAGAGAGAGGAAAGAGCCAGACGCGAGAGATACAGTAGGCAGATAGTGGCAGATAGAAAGTCACAGAGGAGAGAGAGAGAGAGAGAAAGAGAGAGAGAAAAGAGAGAGAGAGAGCGAGGAGAATACAAGGTAGATAGATAGGTATAGAGTGGCAGAGAGAGAGAGAGAGAGAGAGAGAGAGAGAGAGAGAGAGAGAGAGAGAGAAAAGAGAGAGAGAGAGAGCGAGGAGAATACAAGGTAGATAGATAGGTATAGAGTGGCAGAGAGAGAGAGAGAGAGTCAGAGAGAGAGGGAGAGAGTGTGGCAGAGCGAGAGACAGAGATACAGACAGAGAGAGGAGACGTGAGGGAGGTGGCTGTGTTCTTACCGGGCTGGCCAGACATCATGATGAGGCAATGGGGTCCCTGCTCTGGAGCCGGCATCCGTCCCAGCGCTGTCCGCCGTTGTCTTGACATGCGTCCCATCAGCCCCCTGTGAGCCTCCCCAACACCCCGGTAAGGCGGGCCTGACGCCACTCTAATTGGATGTCTTTAATTAGCAGCGCTAAAGCAACGGCTGCCTCTCCCGCCGGGCCCGACCCCGCGTTACCAGCGGACTTTTATTTTTTTCAGCCTCGGAGATTCTTTTGATTGGGCCCTCAAAGCCCGCTCCCTGGCTCCCCTCACGCGACGTAGCTTTGAGCAAGTGTAGCCTTTTTAGCCCCACCTGGGAAAAAAGGTAGGAGTGCAAATGGCTTCCACCGGTTTGTCTACTAGGTAACAGAGTTGGACAAACGTCGGGAAAGCCATCAAATGTACATAAAGGCTTGTTTGTGTTCCCTGGCCCCCTTGCTGTTTTGATTGTCTCTCTCTCTGTCGTTAGCGTTCACTCTCTCCCTGAAGGTTTGTTGCTGTGGTTGCCGCGAAAACCCATATTAAAACAAAACCTGCCTCCTCGTTTAAGTGCATTGCTATTTAATTTACACACAAAATTAACGGCACTTAACTCCGTCGTTGTTTTAAAAGTGGATGTCCTTTACGCAGTCTTTGGTTCCAAATGGCGTGAATGGTAGCTCTCCGGTCCCTGTAAACACATTTTACTCTGATTAGCGTCGTAAAGCACTTGGTGGTTGGGGCCGGCCCGCCCGTCCATCACACCTCAGTTATGGCTAATGGCCAAACACACAAACAGCACAAAGTCAACCTGTTGTGGCGCTTCCTCATGGGGCGGAACCTGCGAGGAATGCAGATAGCGTTATTGATTCTTCTCCATTATTATTGAGCGTTCAAAGCAGGCGTGCGTTCATCCAAACCAAGTGACAGTGAGGTTAGGACACATTGAGGAGAAATTGGAGCTTCATGTTGACGATTGTACCTGTCACGCTCTCCACTTCTAGCTATCCCTCTACCTGTCTGTGTGTGTGTGTGTATGTGTTTGTGTTTGTATGTGTGTGTGTGTGTGTGTGTGTGTGTATGTGTGTTGGGGGCGTGGCTGCTCCCTGGCCCATCATCCACCACGCTCACCTGCTCCGCCTCCCACACCTGTATCGGCACATGAACTCATCACACCCAGTAGAAGAACCCCAGCTTTCCATCCACTCATCGCCAGATCGTTGTTTGTACTTTCACGTCAGTATCAATCTAGACAATCTAGATTACAAAGTACCAATCTAGATTGAAACAATCTAGATTCAAAGTTCCTCATCTTTTTCCGCTGTGATTAACCCTGCTCTTTCCTTGTCAGAATCCGGTCTCCGATTCCGCCTGTCGACCTGCTTCCTCCTGTCTGACTGCCTGTCTGTTGTCCGGATCCCCTGCCTGTCATCCAGTTCCCTGTTCTTCGCTCCATTGTCTGCCCCTGCTCCAGTTCCTATATTCCTCTGTTACCACCCTGGACTTATTGTATTATTTGTTCATTTATTCAGTAAACATGATTTTTGTCATCTACGTTTCCCCTCTCCCTGTGCCTGTCTGCACCTGGGCCCTATATACATGATCATAACAGTACCCAGTACATTTCGTCTGGTTTTGCTTCTTATGTTAGAATAAAGTGACCAGTGAGTTGGCTTGGATTGGTCTCATCAGACCACTCCTCCGGGCATAGCAGAGTGACAGCAGGTGACCTCCACGGTTAAACCTCCCTCTCCATGCAGTCAGAACGCTACGACCCCGGGATGGCTGCAATCGCCTGGCTTAGCTGGGATAGAGCCTTCCCAGCCTTCCCGGCCGTCCTCGGCGGAGGGTTCTGGTTTCCGGTCCCCGCTGCGCGGCTAGCGCCAGAGCAGCGGCAGCGTCACATCAGTGCCAGCGGGGGTGTTCTTTCGCTGCGCACCGACGTCAAGCCGTCTAGGAAACATCGTGGACTTTCCGAAGCTGTTGCACCTGCTTTACATTTTCCACGATTCACTGGAACCAGGCGACCATCTGGTGCACTTCAGCTCCAACAGACAGGCAGCCGTGTGCCAGCAGCAACAGAGCCTGCTGGCTACACACTAATAGTTTCAGCACGCGCGCACACACACACACACACACACACACACACACGCACACTCTAAGTGAATACACCCACCCATACACACACAAAAACACACAAACACACCCATAAGGAACACAAATGTATCCTACACACACACACATACACACGCACACTGAATACACTGACACAAACACCCATAAACGAACACACACATGCACACGCATAAATGTACACATATAACACACATACACACACACACAAACTACTATACACACACTGACACATAACAACATGCACATAACACAAGCACATACACAGACATCACACATTATGCACTATAACAAATGAACACATTCTATCACACACAAACACAAGCATATACACACACACTCACAATCTAACAACAGAAACATGCACACAAACACTACATCATACACTTACACACTTAAAAACAAACAAGCATCACTAAACATGCGGGCACACACACCCTTCTTACACAGTGCCCTTTCATGGGCCAGGGAAGGGTCTTTGGAACCAGAAAATATTATATTAAAAGCTCAATATTATACTATACGTTCAGTATTATATTACAAAGTAATTATTATAAGTAAATATTATACTTAAATATAAATGATAAATAGTACATATTATTCTAAAATAGTAATATTCTAAGTATTATTCTAAGTAATATTCTAATATTATCATAATATTAATATCAATTATTAATATCAATATTATATTTAAATATAATTTAGAAAATATCAAGAAGCTAAAAAAATTTGCTGAAAAGGTCGATATATATGTTATATAAAATATAAGTAAATATTAGATAATTATATTAGATATACTGTATATTATATTATATTAGATTATACTATAAGGTAAATATAAGAAATTGTTCTGCTGAGATATAAGACCTGTAAGAGATAGGAACAGCCCTGTAAGAGATAGGAACAGCCCTGTAAGAGATAGAAACAGCCCTGTAAGAGATAGGAACAGCCCTGTAAGAGATAGAAACAGCCCTGTAAGAGATAGGAACAGCCCTGTAAGAGGTAGGAGACAGCCCTGTAAGAGATAGGAAAACAGCCCTGTAAGAGATAGAAACAGCCCTGTAAGAGATAGGAACAGCCCTGTAAGAGATAGGAACAGCCCTGTAAGATGTAGGAACAGCCCTGTAAGAGATAGAAACAGCCCTGTAAGAGATAGGAACAGCCCTGTAAGAGATAGAAACAGCCCTGTAAGAGGTAGGAGCAGCCCTGTAAGAGGTAGGAACAGCCCTGTAAGAGATATAAACAGCCCTGTAAGAGATAGGAACAGCCCTGTAAGAGGTAGGAGCAGCCCTGTAAGAGATAGAAACAGCCCTGTAAGAGGTAGGAACAGCCCTGTAAGAGATAGAAACAGCCCTGTAAGAGATAGAAACAGCCCTGTAAGAGATAGGAACAGCCCTGTAAGAGATAGAAACATCTACACATTGTTCTGCTGAGATGTAAAAGGGTAATGGATGGGTGGCGGCACTTTCTGTGCGACTCCTCAACAAGTTATATTTCTACATTATTGTTTTGTTATACATGATATGTACTCCTTGTAAAAGTCCAGGCTGCTGGCATTCATAATACCCTTATCTTTTGTCATGGGAGCGACTCATCAGCAAAAAACTGTGCCGGGGTACTTATCGAGGATTTAAGGCCCCCGTCTCCCCACCTGGAAATGTGTTCTCTCGTCCTGTCTGCCTGAAGCGCTATCTACAACACAACACACAACACACACACACACACACACACACACACACACACACACACACACACACGCACACACACACGCACACGCACACAGACGTGCGCGCCGCGCACACACACACACACACACATCAGCAGTATCCGTCAATGCCTCTTCTGCTCTCACGAAGGACACACTGTAGTGCTATGGGAAACAGCCCTGTAAGAGATAGAAACAGCCCTGTAAGAGATAGAAACAGCCCTGTAAGAGATAGAAACAGCCCTGTAAGAGATAGAAACATCTACACATTGTTCTGCTGAGATGTAAAAGGGTAATGGATGGGTGGCGGCACTTTCTGTGCGACTCCTCAACAAGTTATATTTCTACATTATTGTTTTGTTATACATGATATGTACTCCTTGTAAATCTGCTGCTGGCATTCTATACCCTTATCTTGGTCACGGGAGCGACTCTCAGCAGAAAACTGTGCCGGGGAACTTATCGAGGAATTTAGGCCCCGTCTCCCACCTGGAAATGTGTCTCTCGTCTGTCTGCCTGAAGAGCTATACAACACACACACACACACACACACACACACACACACGCACGCATCACGCACGCACACACACACACACACACACACACACACACACACACCACAGGTGCGCGCACACACACACACACACACACACACACACACACACACACACACACACACACACACACACACACACACACACACCACACACACACACACAACACACACACACACACACACACACACAAACACCACACACACACACACA
>PIJE02003576.1:17429-37398 GCA_002895965.2 Coryphaenoides rupestris | reverse complement strand
GAGCTACACTGATGTAGCTCGTTATTAAGATAATGACTTCAGTTAAATCGATAATTATTTGTAGCATATTTCAGGGGGTCCTTGGCATGATAAATTAAGTGAAGGCGTTTAGTTTCCCGGATGACTTGTTCGGGGATCTTCAACAGCGTGAAACACAGTTGTTCTCGGTGATGTCGTGGCCCGTCGACCACGAGGCCAGGAGTTAGACGCTGGCTCGCTTCTCCATTGATCTGTTGGTCTGCAAGATGACGCACTGGGTGGTGCCCATCCCGTGACACCAGACACCCCCACACGATGTCTTTGCTTCGTTGTCTGATGAGCATTGTCTAAAGAGATAATATATATATTATTACACAATGACAACGTGAATGTAGACAGAAAAGCAGCCAAATATTTACATACAGTACATGCGACATTCAGGGATCTAAATGTGATGACATGTTAATTTCTTTTACAATGGAAACTGATCATTAAAAGCTCCCTTTGTGTTTTCGAAGGTTTCTTCTGCAGAGTCTCGAGGACCTCGACGCCAGTCTCCGTAAACTCAACTCCAGGCTGTTTGTGATCAGAGGCCAGCCCACGATGTGTTCCCCCGACTGTTCAAGGTACCCCGCCCCCTCTAGCCCCCAGCCCGCACCCTCCACCGCCTTGTTTAGATTTCCCTGGTCCCTTCAAGGCGGGACCGTGTTTTGTTTTGTTTCGGTGCCCCGTTGACATCGGCTGTGAATGACGCGGGTGGGTCGTTGTGTTAAGCCCCGCCCCCATTCCATTTATGATGCCACCCATTGGCTCTTCTCGTCTCCACCCAGGAATGGGGAGATCAGCGGCTGTCGTACGAGTACGACTCCGAGCCCTTCGGCAAGGAGCGCGACGCGGCCATCAAGAAGCTGGCCTGTGAGGCCGGCGTGGAGGTGACGGTGCGCATCTCCCACACGCTCTACGACCTGGACAAGTACGTTGTTGTCGACACCTTCCTCATTGCACGCCACCTCCTCCTCCTCCATATAGCACCCTATCGATCCGCTGTAAAACATCTTGTTGGTCCGATTTTGATTTTGGCATCTGATCTGGTTTATTTGTGAACTCCTAAAATGAAATCAAGGTTTTCTGTTTTATTTGATGGAAATATTCTGCATAATCTAATGAAAAATAGGAATAGATCAAATATGTCAGTCCAGATTGTTAAAAAACGTTCAAAGTGCCGGAACATGATAATGCATGAATAGAACGGTAACCACCTCTAAAGCTGACCTTTTGGCCCCAACACCTCACGATCCTCCTCCCTCCCCCCTCCTCCCCAGGATCATAGAGCTGAATGGCGGCCAGTCCCCGCTTACCTACAAGCGGTTCCAGACGCTGATCAGCCGCATGGAGCCAGTGGAGGTCCCCGCCGACGCCATCACCGCCGACGCCATGTGGAAGTGCACCACGCCGCTCTCGGGACGACCACGACGACAAGTTCGGCGTCCCCTCCCTGGAGGGAGCTGGGTGAGTGGAGACCCCCACCTCCACCTGTATAGATCTATACCCACCTCACCGTCTAGCTCTATACCCACCTTCACCTGTATAGATCTATAACCACCTCCACCTGTCTAGCTCTATACCCACCTTCACCTGTATAGATCTACAACCACCTCCACCTGAATATATCTATAACCACCTCCACCTGAATAGATCTATACCACCTCCACCTGAATAGATCTACACCCACCCTCCAGCCTGAATAGATCTACACCACCTTCCACCTGAATAGATCTATAACCACCTCCACCTGAATAGATCTATACCCACCTCCACCTGTGTCTGCATCCATACCCACCTCCACCCCTCCACCTGTATAGATCTATACCCACCTCCACCTGTCTAGAGCTATACCCACCTCCACCTGTATAGATCTATACCCACCTCCACCTGTATAGATCTATACCCACCTCCACCTGTATAGATCTATACTATTCAGATGTTGACCCCCATCCCTCTCAGTGAAGTTGCGTGTTGGCTAGCTAAACTCAGCTCCTGGTTCGCTGCAGGCTTCGACACGGAGGGCCTGCCGTCTGCCGTGTGGCCCGGCGGAGAGACCGAGGCCCTGACCCGCCTGGAGAGGCATCTGGAGCGGAAGGTGAGTCCCGCTGTGGCCCCCCCCCCTGGTTCTGAGGGACGGGGGTTAGTGATTAACTGAGTCCCTGACGGAGGGTCCCAGTGTCCTGGATGGCTCATTCTGTTCCCGCGCGGATGTTCTCGTCCCCCAATCAGGAACACCGTGAGCACTTCAACTGTCTGATTAAAAAGAACAAACTATAAATAGCTCAAATATAAAAAAAACAAAAACAGTATCTAAAAAAGCACACGGAACGCATGGAACTTTTCATTTTGAATAAAATAAATACATTTTTTCCTCATGTTGTATTTTTATATTATGTATGTTTTTTCTTTTGTCTTGGCCCTTGAGAAACACCATTTTGTTCTTGTACACTGTGTATACGAATGAATGACAAATAAACAACTTGAACTTGATGTACTGTATATCTAGACATCAAGCTATTAAATGGCGGTGTGGCGCCGCCCTAGTGGTGTGTACGTCTAACAGGCGTGCTTGTCTGGCCGGCAGGCGTGGGTGGCCAACTTCGAGCGTCCGCGGATGAACGCCAACTCCCTACTGGCGTCCCCGACTGGCCTCAGCCCCTACCTGCGCTTCGGCTGCCTCTCCTGTCACCTCTTCTACTTCAAACTCACAGACCTCTACCGCAAGGTAACGTACCGCATGTAGTCAGTCACTAGAGGCCGAAATACTTGGGACACCCGTTCATTGGAAACGGTTGTGTAATGGCTAATCACGCCAAGGAGTCTGGTGTTCTTCCCTTGGAAACACATCCAGGCCCGGGGAGTTTTCTCTGACTCACCTCCTCCTCCTCCTCTAGGTGAAGAAGAACAGCTCGCCGCCGCTGTCGCTGTACGGCCAGCTGCTGTGGCGGGAGTTCTTCTACACGGCGGCCACCAACAACCCCTGCTTCGACAAGATGGAGGGCAACCCCATCTGCATGCAGATCCCCTGGGACCGCAACGCCGAGGCACTGGCCAAGTGGGCGGAGGGCCAGACGGGCTTCCCCTGGATCGACGCCATCATGACCCAGCTGCGGCAGGAGGGCTGGATCCACCACCTGGCGCGGCACGCCGTTGCCTGCTTCCTGACCCGCGGCGACCTCTGGATCAGCTGGGAGGAGGGCATGAAGGTGAGGGGTCACCGAGGGGTGGATGGAGCCTTATATGGACTTCCTTTCATTAAACACAAAGATAAATGCCCTTGCCATGTGTGAGCACCATGTGTCTCAAGCAGGCTTTGGTTTAAAGGAGGCTTGGGTCTGAAGGAGGCTTGTGTCTGAAGGAGGCTTGGGTCTGAAGGAGGCTTGTGTCTGAAGGAGGCTTGTGTCTGAAGGAGGCTTGGGTCTGAAGGAGGCTTTGTGGTTAAGGAGGCTGTGGGGGGTTTGGTCCTGAAGGAGGCTTGGGGTTGAAGGAGGCTTGGGGTTAAAGGAGGCTTGGGGTTAAAGGAGGCTTGGGGTTAAAGGAGGCTTGGCTCTAGTGGAGGCTTGGGTTTGAAGGAGGCTTGTGTCTAGCGAAGGCTGGTTTCTCTGATGCTTGTGTCTCTGTGCTCCCAGGTGTTCGAGGAGCTCCTGCTGGACGCCGACTGGAGCGTGAACGCCGGCAGCTGGATGTGGCTCTCCTGCAGCTCCTTCTTCCAGCAGTTCTTCCATTGCTACTGTCCCGTGGGCTTCGGCCGCCGCACCGACCCCAACGGAGACTACATCCGGTGGGTACACACCGCTGGATGTGTGGATAGAGTAATGGAGTAATACTAATAATAATACTAACACACGTGTCTTCTCTTCTCCTCTCGCAGGCGCTACCTGCCTGTCCTGAGGGGGCTTCCCCGCCAAGTACATCTACGAGCCGTGGAACGCGCCGGAGTGTGTGCAGAAGGCCGCCAAGTGTGTGGTGGGCGTGCACTACCCCAAACCCATGGTGAACCACGCCGAGGCCAGCCGCCTCAACATCGAGCGCATGAAGCAGATCTACCAGCAGCTGTCCTGCTACCGCGGCCTGGGTAACGTGACCGCCACGCCCCCCCCCCCCCCCCCCCCCCCCCCCTCGCTGTCCTCCACACACACACACACACACACACACATTTTAACGTTGATAATACAGTAGAGATCACGGAGACTAGAGAGGAGCACCCCCCTGCAGTGTGAGTGAGTGTGTGTGTGTGTGTGTGTGTGTCTCATCAATCCAGTTAATGATCCAGTCTGTGGGTCCCCAGGCCTCCTAGCCACGGTTCCCTCCAACACCAACGGGAGCGGCGAGGCGTCCTCCGGCATGCTGGGCTTTCCCATGGAGCCGGCGGTGGCGGCGACGACGCAAAACAGTGCCAGCGCTCCGTCCGGTACGTGAGGCTCCGCGCTGGTATTCTACTGGTTTCACTGGTTTCCCCCCCCCCCCTGTCTCGCCTCCCGCTGAAGCAGTGTATATCCAGAGATGAACCGTTTGGTTGTCTGTTTTTGTTTTCCCCCCCCGGTCTCCTAGGTTACCAGATGGTGGCAGCGGCCCCCTCCCAGGGCGACTGGCAGAGCGCCGTGATGACGTACGCGCCGGACGAGGCCCAGGGCGGCCTCGGCGGCGCCCAGCAGCAAGGTGGGCGTCGCCACGTGGCAGTGCACTGTATTACCGACCCACAAAGCACCACCGCAACACACACACACGCGGGCACGTCAATGAATTCTCCCCGGCACCTCCTCCTCCTCGTAGGCTGCGTTTTCTCTTCACAGAACAGAATGAGCAGTCCTACCTAGAAATTGGATTGAGGGGAATTGAGGTCGTGAATGGGATTCATGAGGCTCTTTATTTACTGTGTACAGTACTGACTGTGCTCTCTCTCTCTCTCTCTCTCTCTCTCTCTCGCTCTGGTCTCTCCCCCCACCTGCAACTCCAGGGTATTCAGTGCCAGGCAACAGCTTGATGTATTACACACAGAGCGCCCAGCAGGTCCTCCCCGCGGTGACGCAAGGTATGCTCCCCGTGCTCGGAAACTCAACAAAATATTATGATTCATCGTTACGATTTGTTATCAAGGACTCTATTAAAAAAAGGCCGGGTGGTCTAGTCGTGGCGTCGGGGGTGTTTGACTCCCAGCGCGGAAGGTTCTGCCCGTGAAATCGTCAAAACAAGCTAACGAGAAAATACAAAAAAAAACCGATGAATCATGTGACGTTATCTTGTTGTTATTGACGGGTTGTAACGGGTTGTGCTCTCAGGCGCCAGGCACCACGTCCAGTCGATCGGGAAGAGACACAGCGAGGACGCCGGCAGCGGAAGCAGCTCCAAGTTCCAGAGGCAGTGCAGCCACTGAGAGCGGTGTGTACAGCTCGTTTCACCGTCACTCGTGGGCTCCGTGCTTCCCGTGACTGTGCCACTCGGGGAATTGTCTTGGAAAAATGGCGGCGACCCGACCCCCAATACAATAAATAGTCTGTCGATAAATAGTCAAGCAACGACAAGCGGCTTAAATCGTGCCGCCGTACAGTCGATGGTCAATGGAAACACATGTTAACGTGGAGCCGTTGAGTTTACATCAGAGGGCATCAAGCTAACGTCTCTCTCCTCCCTCCCTCTCCTCTCTCTCCTCCCTCCCTCCCTCCCTCCCTTCACAGGAGTGTCTTCAGCCGTGAACCACGCTGGGCAGCTGTTATAAGTAGCACATGTTATCGACTCGTGCTTTTTGTTTTTGTATATGGACTAAAAGAACGCCGGCCGTGTTGGCGTCCTTGCAGTGTAACCCCCCGCGTCGCATCACTCCGCCCGCCCCCCCCCACCCCCCCGCAACAACCAACAAGCGACTATCAGGTTAACTCTGCAAGGTTAGCCAGCACTCTTGTTGCGACAAAACTATTTATGTATATAAAAAAGGACATTTGCTAATTGCATACCTTGCATACAATTGTGTATATATTTGATATTGTATGTGTTTTCTCTTTCTCTTTGTGTAGCCATAGATCCACTGATATATTTTTGATATTTAAAAATAATAATAATAACAAGGGTGGATTGGATTGTGTTTTGGACAATTTCAATGCGAAGCATTGCAAGACATTTCTAAATGTTTGCACTGCTTTTAAACACACGGTGGGACGCTGCAGTCTCACCGTACATCAGACTCTGGTCTCCTCCTGCTCCCTAACTGCCTCCATTCCTTCCTTACATCCTCTCCTTCTCTCCTTCTCTCCTTTTATTGCAAAAGTGCTCTTTTTGCAATTTCCTTCTTCCTCTCTCCCTCTCTCACCTAACTTAATCTTGTTCTTCTTCCCCTTAACCCTGACAGACCCCAACGCTATTGTAAAGACAAATATCAGTTGTATCAATATTTGTTGTCAAACATCATGTATTCTTTTTTGCCCTTGGCGATGGTTAATGACAGAAATGTGACCGGAATATATTGTATAAAGATATTAAATGGAAAGAAAAAAAATTATATTTCGTGTTGTCCATTTTTGTGTAATCAATAAATGTATCACTGGATTGTAGTGCTTCAATTATTGTTCTTTCTTAATGTGCTTGTTTAATTAAACAAAATTGGTTAAATATACAGAATGACTCCAGCCTGGTCTTTGAAAGTGACGAAAGCCTGTACAGGCTACTTTAATGCATTGATTCATACATTGGATTAAATGTGAGCTAATCTATGGCATTTTGTGCTTACATTACGCTGGTAATCGTTACGGAGGTGGAAGAAGAAACAACAGCTGCTGCTGACGCTGCCGTTCTAAAGGTTCTCGGCCGACAGCACGTGTTGGTGGATCTGCTTTGGTCATATCTGTTACTGTCCTACACTACACGCCGTCCAACCATATAGTATCCAGCGTAATGTAAGCACAAGAATCACCTACAGTATATAAAAGTACAAGTAACGACCATTCGATAATAATTTTGCGAGTTCTGCACTTAAAACCGTAAATGAAGCAAGATCTTAGCGTTGTGTTGTCATGGCAACAATGAATAACTCGTCCACTTCACCAACCCATGTGTGTTTGGTCTGAATGCACTTCGAGCTCCAGCAGGCTGCAGTTCACACTGCCGGCCAAAGGGGTCAGCAAGGAGAAGGAATCGTGATTCTTCACATGTTCCCTTTAACAGTACAGTGGCAGTAATTGTGTAGGTGAGGTATTGAAGCCACCAGGGGGCGCCATACACCACAACAAGGTGGACGGTAGGCTTATTGAAAGAAATAAAAATGTTAATTGACCCCAGTAGGCAGTAGATATGCTGTAATGTGCATATGATACGTTGGTTGTCAATGTCTGTATTTATTCCTTGCGCTAAATGCAGAGAATATTACAACAAATGTACTCTTTGTAAGTCGCTTTGGATAAAAGTGTCTGCCAAATGCCCTAAATGTAAAAATGTATTACAATTATGGTCGAAACCGAGGTACAAATACAATGTTTAGCATTTTATTGGCTCTTCAATAGGAGGAAACAACATTGTGAGATGTGTGAAATAACTAGCAATGTCATTATCATGCAATCACAAACTGCATCCAGATGACCTTTGACCCTTTGACCTTTTGACCTTTATGTGCGAGAGGGAGATCATCGACTGCTGCTGTGTCTTCCTGAGCGAGGCTATGTTACGCATTCCCGTAACGTACTTCATAAGGCAGACCGGAGAATGTGCTTTAACAAACACACACTCCTAATCATAATATAATCGAGAATACTTTTAGAAAAGCGTTGGGGTGAGTAGACAGCCTTTATATCCTATCTGATGCTGATCTATACAAAAATCCCATCGTCGTGAATATCGGCCAAACAGAAGTGAAAATCAAAAACAAAATCACAAGAGAAAACAACGAAGAAAAGGGGAAAACTAGGAAATAGCAATACTCAGAATGACTTGACTCTTTTGTGTACATGCCTGACATGTCACAAGAATTTCATTGCTCAGTATGGCCCTGGGTTATGAACAACGTGACAATAAAACACTTGACTTTGACTTTGAAATCAAAAATAAAGAGGAAATCTAATGATGGTTATGTTTAAACACCAGGCATCTATTACTTCATCGTGGTAGTTGTCTATTCTTGTGGAGAAAGAGTATATTCTTCCTTTTTTTATTTCTTTCGTTTTATTTCTTTATTTTGTTGTTTTTATTTGAATGAGAACCAGCATTTGAGTTTCCTCCTAAAGTGGTCCAACTTGAGCGGAATTAGAAACCGATTCCCGATTCGGATCACCTGACAGATGCTGGAAGGTAGCACAGACACGTACACACACACACATGCACACACACCACAGAGGACTCTTTTGTGAAGATTGCCCTCGGTTTGAATCTCATGACTCACGTTTAACTCAGTCAATGAGCTTCCATGGCGTGCACATGCTACCTATTACGCGTAGACGAACTCAGTCAGAGGATCATTATGTTTCACGTTGTCGGCAACAGGAAGGTTGCTGGTTCGATCCCCTGGGCTCCGCTTAGCTAAGTGTCGAGGTGTCCCTGAGCAAGACACCACCTAACCCTAACTGCTCCTGACGTGTTGGTTGTTACCTTGCATGGTTGGCACCGCCATCGGTGTATGAATGGGTGAACGTGAGGCAACTGGATGGATCAAATTAAACAATAAGATAAGATAGAACTTTATTAATCCCGAAGGAAATTCTTGACAAGTACGATACTTGTAAAATGTATACCTGTATAGCCGCTTAAAGGCTGCTGAAATATTTCCCTGTTCTTTAACTTCGCAGACGACTAAACGTTTTCTGTTATTTTGTTGTTCATTATCGCTGATTCACAGTATCCACCATTGACTTACCTCCACATACACACACACGCACACACAAAGTCTCTGCATGTGTGTGTATATATACTGTACGTGTATGGGCTGAGTGCATCCCCCCTTCTTATGTCCTCCAAGAGGTTAAGAGGATTTTCTTCGCAACTGTCACAAACAGTCAGCCACCTGGAGGTGAATCCTCCCACGCCGGGGTGCGGGGGGGTGGAGGTGGTGGTTGGTTCGAGGGGAAGTCCACCAGGTTATAATGGAAGTCTGGAATGTGTTTGTGTGCGTCTGTGTGTGTTTCAACATTCAAGACTCTAGAAGTTTAACACTCTGTTAAACTTCTTGTATTGTTCTGTTGCAATGTGCAAGAACAATACAAATATCACAAATATCCCAATTGAAGGGAAAGAATCAGAATATCCACACGATTTACATTCTTTACAGCGAAAGTAGCAGCTTGGAACTGAAAGGATGAAGGGAACTGAAGATAGGCCTTTTTAAAGAGGTTTATCTTTGACCTTTAAAGAGAAACAAACAAACAAACAAACATACAAACACACTCAGAACAGAAACAAAAGTAACAGCATCAAAATTAAAATTAAAAATTAAAAATCATAACACAGTCGTAACCGGTGCGTTGCAACTTCCCATCACAGTTACAGGACAGGACAGGATTTTATTATATTATGTAATTCATTGGCTGCAGTAAAGCCCCCTCCAGTCAAAGTTGATCTGTGGCGCTTCTGAGTGTAGTTTAGTGTGTGTTTAGTGCACTGCGGAGACTGGGAAAACCACATCACATCCTCCCTTTAAAGGCCGGTTTTGAATGGCCTTTTGCATGAAGTCCGACGTGGCCAGCGAACCACACACACAAACACTGCACCCCACCGCCGGCCAAGCACTCCTACTCCTCGATGAACACGCTTTTACACCACCGCGGCCTGTCTGCTGCTGTGCTAATTCTAATCCTCTTTATGAAAGTGAAGCTCTGCCCACTGACAGAATGAGCCATCAGCCGGATTACAGCCGAGTGGACCGAGGGAGATCAGAGAGAGAGAGAGAGAGAGAGAGAGAGAGGGGACAAAAAACGTGTGAGTGCTTTATGGACTACTCTGCTCTGTGGGACAAAAGCTCAGACTCCATTAGCATCCAGAGGACCCCCCCCCCCCCCCCTCCCCCTTGGGCATTGACTCTCTCCTTTAAAAATAACTCGTCTATATGTCCTTAACGCCCTTTTATTCTGTTATTCTATGGAGGCTTATTTCCACCCCTGCCCCACCAGACCAGAGCATCATCATAGCATGGCAACTCCTCTCCTCTGACAACAACCAGAGCCACCGCTACCGGTGCGCCACCTCTCAGTGGGGCAATCTCCTTGGTGACGCCGCCGCTGCCGCCGCCCCCGCGCGACACCCACGACACGCCCTCAGACAGACAGACAGACAGACAGACAGATAGGAGAGAGGTGGCTCTCTGCTGCTGCTGCTGCTGCTGCTGCTAGCTGCCTGTCTGTGCCTGTGTCCTTATCCTTATCCTTATCCACGTGTTTCCCCCACCCCCACTCCCTGTCGGTACCGAGCCACACGCCTCCTCCTCCTCCTCCTCCTCCTCCTCCTCCTCCTCCTGCGTGGGTCTGCTGGAGTTCGGTTCCTCTGAGGGGGAGCACACCTGTGCAACAGCGCCCGGTTCATCTGAGGTACCTGGGAGCTCCTGGAAGATAAAGGGCCTAGAGGCCAACGATAGAGACCCACAGAGAAGGAGGAGGAGGAGGAGGAGGAGGAGAGAGAGGTGTAGGGGAGGAGGAGGAGGAGGAGGAGGATTGTTTTAAGAAAACACAAGAGGATTGCCCGTGGCGTGTTGCCAACATGCTCCCCTCTGCTAATTTGCAAACGGCACTTGCTTAGTTTGTTTGCGAGTCATCCGGGGGAGCATCCACCGAAGAGAGAGTGAGTGTAGTGAATGGAGAATTAGTCCCATCCACATCTTCTGGATTCTTTTCGGGGGGAGGACTTCTTTGGCGGGAAAACCAACCACACAAACTCCACCGTTTGTGTGGTGAAGATTTTCTTTTTTGGGGAAAAAGAGAAAGGGAAACCAGGCGGTGAGAGGTGGAGGCGTGCAGCCTGCGAGGCGACGGCTTCACGACAACAACAACAACAACAACAACAACAACAACAACAACAACAACAACAACATCAGCATCAGCAGGCATGGAGGGCCACAGGTACGAGCACTTTGGGACGGCGGACGGTGAGGACAGTCACGGCTGCTACCAGGTGGACTACCGGACCATCGTCGGGGACATGCCCCTGCTGCAGGCCCACCCCGCGCCGGCTCCCCCCCCGCAGGTCGCCGGGGGGGAGGAGGGGGTCCAGGAGCGGGACCAGCAGCAGCAGCAGCCGTACGCCCGGCAGGGGTCGTGCGGGGGTCACGGACACGAGACGGCGGCCCAGCGGTACAGCGCCACCCGTCTCCAGGTGGGACTGGGGCCCGTCAGGTAAGTCAAAAGCAGTTTGTTTTACTAAGAGGTTGACTAAAAGTACAAAAGTTACCGTTTGTGTGCTACAATGCATGAGAGAACAGTTCAGAGCTGACAGTTCAGAGGTGACAAACAACACATGATTCAGATTGAGACATAAATATTACAACGCCATGAGCACAGTATAAGTCAATAAGAGATACCATATAATAACTGGACTACCTTTTGTGGATTGTTATGCAACTTTATCCTCAGTCCCTCCTTAACCACCATATCCCTTTACTTTACTTTACTTTACTTTACTTTACACGGGCGCAATCCTTTTGAGGCCAAACTTGCAAATTATGCTGAGTTGTGTGCGAATTTGTGTTCGTTTTCTATTATCTCAGGAATTAATGAATCGGTGAGGTTGACGCGGGTGGCTTACAAGCCAGACAATAAAACAACAGAGATGGATTAACGTGGCACTTGCTATGTTTAGACGACCAAAATGCTCTCTCTCTCTATCTATCGTATATGCACACACACACACACACACACACACACACACACACACACACACACACACACACACACACACACACACACACCCCTGTACGCACCCACAGCATGGAGGAACAACTGACCCATATTTGTAATGACCCACTTTTGATTTTATGGGGAATACGTCAGAGGCACCAGGATACCTGTGTGGGAATCACGACAGGGAACATAAACACAGAACTAAGGTCAACACTCAGGAAGGATCAGGCCTGTGATTTAGATACGATTCTAGATTTTACCTCTTAAAATGTAGACGTTATTATGCAGATGTTATGTCACTATCCACTATCCACTTTACAAAGCAATAAAATACATAGAAATGATCTCATATACAAATATATATATATATATATATAGGCGTGTCGGCAATTATACATTAGTGGATATATACAAAATGGACGCATAGATGGATAGACCTGCAGCTATAGAGATATAGTTAACTTTGAATGTTTGTTAAAGGTTGAATGTCCACATAATGCTCTGGGTGGTTCATTTATTATTAATCATGAACTAATGAATAGGCTATTACTGTAATAGGACAGGACACACCAAGGACACTGATCACCTTCATTGATTATCTCAGGGCTTTAATTTGCCATACTGTTATAGAGTTAAAGACTATATGTGAACGACCATGTGGTCCACAACACACAGAGGAGGAGGGTGAGGAAGAAGAGGAGGAGGAGGAGGAGGGCGAGGACGAAGAGGAGGAGGAGGAGGAGGAGGGGGTTGGGGGAGGAGGGTGAGGAGGAGGAGGAGGAGGGTGATGAGGAAGAGGGGGAGGAGGAGGGTGATGAGGAAGATGAGGGGGAGGGAGAGGAGGAAGGGGGTATGTGACGCGTCTGCCACTACATGACACACACACACAGAGTGGTCGAGCATCATAGAGAGAGAGCGAGAGAGAGAGAGAGAGAGAGAGAGCACACACACACTCACTCACTGTGATCCGGACCCTTCTTCGTTTTAAAGGTAAAGTCTCGACTTTAATCTCATAAAGGAGCCACTGTGGGTTCAGGTAGGGCTGCTCAACGCGTCGATATTAACATGGTTGTTGTTGTTTTTTATGTTGTAGTGTGTTTAATAGACGCTAAACGTGGCTAGGCTAACTAGCGCCATGTGTGTGTGTGCGGCTCATGTGTCTGTCACACACACACAGACACACACACAGGGGAAAACATGTTATATTATGTGATGTTATATTATGCATGTGATTTTACTCAATGATGTTAATGTGCATGATTGATATGATAGTATTATCATTGTATGTATGTATAGATGGCTACATGTACAGATGGCTCTACTTCTTCCTGACACACACACACTGACACACACACTCCAATACGCCTCTAAACGTGTCCGTTCAATCACATTACATCTCATTCATGAGACATTAAATCGGCTTTTGTACGGTCTGCGTCCACACTGCGTCCACACACGCAGACGCGACGCAGACCATCTCAACGTGTGCAACGCGGCGGACACGACTGTAAGATATGTAGAGATATAGAGATGTGTCAGCGCCAGGCCAGTGACAGAGAAATAATAATGATGATGATAATGATGATGATAATAAAAAATAATGATGATAATAACAATGAAAATCAGTGGAGCAAGTGCGTGGTTTGAGCCACGCGTTAACGGACGGCGCAATGGGTCCGTCCGGCGTGCGTAACGTGCGGCGCATGGACGCAAGACGCCGCGCGCTGTGACTGGCCGCGCTGCCGTGACGCGGGTGGGTTCGCGCATGCGTACGAACGTTGTCGTTGGAAACGCGTGTCTTTGTTTTGCGGTTTTGAGATTGATGTAAAAAAATATGCGCGTCGCGGTTTTTTTGTCGTCTGAAAACACAAAGGAAAACATCGCAAAAAATTATAAAATTGTAATAATTCGTTTCGTCCACGTTTGTATCTGGTTGGTAGCTACTGCGCATGCGCGAGTGAGTGATGCTGGTGTTTCCATGGTTATGGGTTAATGGTGATGGTTCATGGTGATAGGTTATGGTGATGGTCCATGGTGATAGGTTCATGGTTATAGTTCATGGTTGATGGTTCATGGCTATGGTCCATGGTGATGGTTCATGTTTCAATGGTTATGGTCCATGGTGATGGTTCATGTTTCATGGTTATGGGTCCATGGTGATGGTTCATGTTTCATGGTTATGGTCCATGGTGATGGTTCATGAGTGATGGGTTATGGTGATGGTTCATGGTGAGGGTCCATGGTGATGGTTCATGGTTATGGTCCATGGTTATGGTCCATGGTTATGGTCCATAGTGATGGTTCATGGTGATGGTTCATGGTGATGGGTTATGGTGATGGTTCATGGTTATGGTCCATGGTTATGGTTTGGGAAAAGGTTGTATGTGGCTCTATTTTTTGTTTTTTTCCTCCAGCAGGTGTGTACTTGTTGCCATTGCACATAGTTCTGCAGCCGTGTGGTTTAATGAACTAGTTTCCTTTCCTCTTTCCTTGACAGCATGGCAGACTTCCTGATCAGTGGTGGCACCGGCTATGTCCCAGAGGACGGCCTCTCCGCTCAGCAGCTGTTCTCCATCGGGGACGGACTCACCTACAAGTAAGCTCTCACCTACCACCCCTCACCCCTCACCTTTCACCTTTTACCTCATCAAACTATTATCTCTGATTTCCTGCTGTTACATCTCGCACAACAGCAACCCTCATTGTTCAAGTTGGTGGTGATGGTCTTAAACAAATGTTCCCGGCATGCAATCGTGGGTGGGTCAAGTGTGTCTGTGTGTACGTGTGTGTGTACGTGTGTGTACATGTGTGTGCGCGTGCGTGCGCCGGCGCTTTGTAACGGCCAACACGTTTTGAATCGGCAGATCTGGCCAACAGTGTGTTGTCTCCGATGGTCAAACGGCCGACGAGCTCTGCTCTAAAGGAGATGGGTTGACTTACAAGTGAGTAGAACGGCCTTCTTGACAAACCTTCTGATACTCTCATGTGAGGGAATGCTCTCTCTCACTCCCTCTCTCTCTTTCTCTCTCTCCTTTGTCGTCTCCCCCCTCCTCCTCCGCCGCCTCCTCCTCAGTGGTGCGCTCACACATCGAGGATTCAAGATTCAAGATTTCTTTATTGCCATATGAAACGAGTACAATGGAATGCTTACTCCCCATTCGCTCCTGCAGTATTCTTCTAAACATACATTTTAAAAAAAAACCTCTAAATAATTTAGCATCACACATTTGAGATGAGCGACATGGCAACTTATTTAACTGTCAGTTGTGTAGGAGGATGATGATGATGATGATGATTATGATCATGGGGATGATATTTCACTTCTGGCTGTCACCCAGCATTCATCGTAATTAACCGCCACTAACCGTCATTTGCGTATTATCTGTTCCATCACGTTCAACACGCGAGTCGTCCATCTGAATTCACCATTCAGTTCCTCATGGCTACTACAGATAATGTCTACTAGGAGCATGCTACTACAGATAATGCCTGCTAGGAGCATGCTATCGACTGCTCAGAGCTACTAATGGCATCTTACAACAGATAATGATGCATACTACTACTTCTACTAGTAGTAGCAGGCTACTACTGCTAAAAGCTATTAATAAGCATTAGCTCTTCCTTTAGTATTCTCTTATAATAACAGGCCTTGTGTGGTCTGAGTTCTGGAGGCATGTGGCGTCTCGTGTTAAACGTTAGCTGTTCGCTGGCATACCGCACAGCAACTGATCCTTGTTCAACACATACCTGGCAGATTAGTTACCAACACGCTTTCAAAGCCGTCTGCAACTCGGTGGATCAGCGAGGATCACTCGGTTGTTATACGCGATAAAATCATTCTGTCAATCATTCTGACTGATAAAATCAGTCAGTCTTCTCAAAATAATAAGTTGTTGGTTCATAGTTGTTGGAAGACCGACACCTGGACCACACAATCTGTGGAAGGGCTCCAAAATCGGGTCGTACTTTACATTTTTTTTAATTGAAAACGTGCACTCGGTGGGATATTTAGTGCGACCGTCTGGGTGATCCACTTTAGAAAGTGCGGGAACAGCCCCGACCCCGTTGATGAACTTCAGCGGGGTCACGGCGGCTGCTCTGTAAGTGAATTTGCGTGCAGGGCGTGTGATTTGGAGGAGCATCCAAGGAGACTCCCTGTAAACGCGATGCTCCTCATTAAGGCTCTACAGACGGGTGCTGCTGCTGCTGCTGCACATGACCTGTCATGTGAGCCCGCCGGATTCAATACTTAACGTTGCCGATTTATCAACTAGCTTGGTGTCATTTCAATGTGGGTACGGTAGTATACGCAATGTTTACCTTTTTTTTCTCCATGGTGCCTGCACCCCGATCTCCCCCCGAGTTCATGGTGGAGTTTGGGTTAGGTTGCGGCTAAGATGATCACGTCACCTTACCCACCTTACAGAGAGACACAGCGAGAGAATCTGCAACAATTTCTCCACACTATATCCCTAATTCAGATAGACATCGTGAAGGTTGAGGTTGAAAAGAGGCAAAGTGATCCCTTTTTTTAACTGCACAATTGAGTCATTTCTGTTTTCCATAGAAGTTTGGTACACTTTTTTTCAGAAACGTTGAATTAAGTAAATTGCGCTTTCCTTGCTTACATTTCCACGTATATTTCCATAAGGACGTGTCAAGGCAGAAAGAGTGCAGTCTTGTCGGGAGTGTTGTGTAACGCCAAAATGATCTGCAGAAGAAGATCTGACATGAGCATGTGGGCATCAGGCTTGCTCACTCGGCCCGACCCTCGCCAAAACAGGCGGCGATTTTTACCTGCCCGTGCAAACTTTGCTGCCTGTTTGTGGCCTCCTCACGGCCCTCCTAGACGCACCTAGCCGTGCGTAATGCGTTCGTTTACATTTAACATTCAAATGCGCACGCAAATGGCCAGACATCGGTGCTGCTGTGTGAATCATTGAAAAGTCATTGAAAAAAAACACACAGATTTAATTGTACATTTTAAACGTCCACCTGCTAGTCCATAGTGTTTATTTTTATAGTTCTAGTCGGCGCACACAATGTTATTTTTGGCGGGGTTGTGTGTGTGTGCAGCCGCGACGGGCGAAATGATGCGTTGTGACTGAAGTGATGAGGCTAAATCGGGGTGTGTGTGTGTGTGTGTGTGTGTGTGTGTGTGTGTGTGTGTGTGTGTGTGTGTGTGTGTGTGTGTGTGTGTGTGTGTGTGTGTGTGGTGTGTGTGTGTGGTGTGTGTGTGTGTGTGTGTGTGTGTGTGTGTGACTTGCATAAACAAGCCTCGTCAGAACCAAGCCCAGCCCAGCTGTGGTCTGTGGCGAGGCGTTAAATGGGGACAGATGTGTTCTCGTCTCTGCCTGTGTGGATGTTTTGTTGGCTGTCTCGATGGATGTATGGGGGAATCACACACACACACACACACCAGTTATTTCTTTCATTATGATTAATTGTGTCATTATATTGTTCTTCAGAAGGTTCTTCCCCCTTCATCTTTAACGACAATGTAGTCTCACAAACCTGATTGCAGATAATCTCAAATCTGGGTTCCACTTTGAGTGCTGAGTTGAA
Source organism: Coryphaenoides rupestris (assembly GCA_002895965.2). Taxonomy (NCBI): domain Eukaryota; kingdom Metazoa; phylum Chordata; class Actinopteri; order Gadiformes; family Macrouridae; genus Coryphaenoides; species Coryphaenoides rupestris. The sequence continues at coordinate 20,008 of PIJE02003576.1, read as the reverse complement.
CTGTTCAGAAATGGGGAAATACAAGATCACACTTGAGTCTGATACCTACGCCTTGTCTAGTAGACTGCATGTTTTAATCCAATTTATACTGTGAGATTAACACTTAACGTTTATATCTGGAGGGGTGTGTGTGTGTGTGTGTGTGTGTGTGTGTGTGTGTGGGGGGCCCGGTCTCTTCGACATTGGTATTTGGTTGTATGGTAAGTTTGCGGATGTTTCTTGTGAGGTTTTCTCGGCCCTGCTAAACCACCGCACGGCTCTGCTCTGTTCCTGTCTTTCAGTGACTTCCTGATTCTGCCCGGCTTCATCGACTTCACCTCGGATGAAGTGGTGAGTGTGTCACCATTTTAACACACACATGCAGCCCTCCACACACACACACACACACAGAACTGCACACACGCCTACACACACACCGGCACGCACGCACACTAGGGCTTGCACAGAAAAGTCGACTTATCGACGCGTCGACGTCACTACCACAAGTCGACGCCTACTGGGAGACATCGACGTGTCGTTTTTTCTTTTCTTTTTTTACACTTTAATATATTTGGCGGGACTTGGCGCAAATGCGTAGCCTGGAAATCCAGACCCACATCTAGAAAGCTGTAGGTCTGGTAATGAGTAATGAAAATGGCCCAACTCGAGGGGCGGCACCAAGCATGCGTTTGAAAATATCACTGCACGCAATTGGATAACACTACGACCAATCAGAAGAATACACGGGGTGACGTATCCAGAGGACGGAAAATAGTATGTATGGATGGCTACGTGTACAGATGGCTACATGTACAGATGGCTCTACTTCTTCCTGACACACACACACTGACACACACACTCCAATACGCCTCTAAACGTGTCCGTTCAATCACATTACATCTCATTCATGAGACATTAAATCGGCTTTTGTACGGTCTGCGTCCACACTGCGTCCACACACGCAGACGCGACGCAGACCATCTCAACGTGTGCAACGCGGCGGACACGACTGTAAGATATGTAGAGATATAGAGATGTGTCAGCGCCAGGCCAGTGACAGAGAAATAATAATGATGATGATAATGATGATGATAATAAAAAATAATGATGATAATAACAATGAAAATCAGTGGAGCAAGTGCGTGGTTTGAGCCACGCGTTAACGGACGGCGCAAGGGGTCCCGTCCGCGTGCGTAACGTGCGGCGCACGGACGCAGACGCCGCGCGCTGTGACTGGCCGCGCTGCCGTGACGCGGGTGGGTTCGCGCATGCGTACGAACGTTGTCGTTGGAACGCGTGTCTCTTTGTTTTGCGGAATAGATTGATGTAAAAAAATATGCGCGTCACGGTTTTTTTGTCGTCTGAAAACACAAACGAAAACATCGCAAAAAATTATAAAATTGTAATAATTCGTTTCGTCCACGTTTGTATCTGGTTGGTAGCTACTGCGCATGCGCGAGTGAGTGATGCTGGTGTTTCCATGGTTATGGTTAATGGTGATGTTCATGGTGATAGGTTATAGTTATGGGTTATGGTGATGGTCCATGGTTATGGTTCATGGTTATAGTTCATGGTTGATGGTTCATGGTTATGGTCCATGGTGATGGTTCATGTTTCATGGTTATGGTTCATGTTCCATGGTGATGGTTCATGGTGATGGGTTATGGTGATGGTTCAAGGTTATGGTCCATAGTTATGGTCCATGGTGATGGGTTATGGTGATGGTTCATGGTTATGGTCATGGTTCATGGTGATGGGTTATGGTGATGGTTCATGGTGATGGGTTATGGTGATGGTTCAAGGTTATGGTCCATAGTGATGGTCCATGGTGATGGTTCATGGTGATGGTTCATGGTGATGGTGATGGTTCATGGTTATGGTCCATGGTTCATGGTGATGGGTTATGGTGATGGTTCATGGTGATGGGTTATGGTGATGGTTCAAGGTTATGGTCCATAGTGATGGTTCATGGTGATGGTTCATGGTGATGGGTTATGGTGATGGTTCATGGTTATGGTCCATGGTTATGGTTTGGGAAAAGGTTGTATGTGGCTCTATTTTTGTTTTTTTTCTCAGCAGTGTGTACTCTGTTGCATTGCACATAGTTCTGCAGCCGTGTGGTTTAATGAACTAGTTTCCTTTCAGTTTGCCTGGTTCACACACACACACAAATAAATTACATTTCGGACATTTGGCAGACAAAGTGACTTACAATAAGTACATTTGTTGAAAGAGGCTGCAATATATCGATGCGGTGCATAACGATTTACATTTACATTTAGGGCATTTGGCAGACTCTTTTATCCAAAACGACTTGCAATAACTGCATTTGTTGAAAGAGACCGCAATATATCTCTTTGTAAGTCGCAACATGTCTCTTTGTAAGTAGCTTTGGATAAAATCATCAAATGCCAAATACCCTAAATGTAAATGTTAATGTATGTCGCTGTGGTACATAAAGAATAGAACAGGTTTCAAGTATACATAATTGCAAGGCTAATGGAACAAGTTTCATAATTGCTCGGTAGCCTGCATAATAGCTGGTATAAGAGCAGATGTGCAATTATTACTAATTGCAGGACAAGCTCTATTATTTATCC
>PIJE02003576.1:0-10422 GCA_002895965.2 Coryphaenoides rupestris | reverse complement strand
TCAACGAGCTGATGACGTCATAGCACAACAACAAAATGTTGATATGCTGATGAAGAGTCACTGGCTGTTTATTGGACAGGAACGCCGTCTCACACATTATCGAGTTAAAACAACCAATCTGCACACAACGCTAAATTACGATACACACCACACACACACTGCGCTTAACTATGACAGTTACAAAGACACACACACAATGCTAAATTACGATACACACCACACACACACTGCGCTTAACTATGACAGTTCATGACGAAGAGGGAGGAGCTTGTGGTGGCCACCGCGGGTGTCACGCTGAAAGAGGCTAACGACATTCTGCAGCGCAGCAAAAAAGGTGAACCTCGACCGCCTCGCCTGCAGAGCGGCTCCCCCTAGAGGTTGAAGGGGCGCCACTGCATGCATGCTTGCATCGCCTGTGGTTTGGCTGAGTCTGTGGTGACCTCATGACAAGGACGTTCTTGGTCACATGACAATTTTGAACGGCCAATCACACCCGCCGCCGGTGGTAAAATAGTGCTTTCAGGGATAAATAATAGAGCTTGTCCTGCAATTAGTAATAATTGCACATCTGCTCTTATACCAGCTATTATGCAGGCTACCGAGCAATTATGAAACTTGTTCCATTAGCCTTGCAATTATGTATACTTGTACCACAGTGACATACATTAACATTTACATTTAGGGCATTTGGCATTTGATGATTTTATCCAAAGCTACTTACAAAGAGACATGTTGCGACTTACAAAGAGATATATTGCGGTCTCTTTCAACAAATGTACTTATTGTAAGTCACTTTGTCTGCCAAATGTCCGAAATGTAATTTATTTGTGTGTGTGTGAAAACCAGGCAAACTGCCCATCGTGAACGACAGCGACGAGCTCGTGGCCATCATCGCGCGGACAGACCTGAAGAAAAACCGCGACTACCCGCTGGCCTCCAAGGACCCGCGCAAGCAGCTGCTGTGCGGGGCGGCCATCGGCACCCGGGAGGACGACAAGTACCGCCTGGACCTCCTGGTGCAAGCCGGCGTCGACATGGTCGTCCTGGTGGGTGGGGCCAAGCGGCCGGATGGGCGGGGCTAGGGGGGGGGGGCGTGGAAGGCGGAGTCCTGTTTAGCTAGGGTCCCCTTCTGGCGGAATAGGATGTGTGAAATCTTTCGTCTAATTCGTGTTGTTATTTTGTCGTTGTGTGTTTCTGGGTTTTTAGAATTGCTCCGCTGCGCCACTTCTGAAGTGTGAAATTTAATTAACAGCGCTATTCCTGGAAAGTGTATATTTCCGCTGATGAATTTCGCGTCGTCTGAAAAGTATTTCTAACTCGAAATTGATGCACCGTCGTGCAGTGGTTCGCTAACTTTTTTTTGTACCCCTTTCACCAGCACAAATTGTTTTTTTAGGGGAAGGGAACATATTTGTTAGGATTTTCACAAAACTTCTTGAATGGATGAATGGAAGTTGAAAAAGTTGTCTTCTAAAATCTCCATGGCTCACTGGCATGAGGTAATAACAGACAACATGTTGGTGTTTCTTTTTAGCAGATTTCTTCGTATCCCCGTTTTGAGAAACACGATGTATATGAAGCCTTGATATAGATGCATATTCATTAGTTTGTTGTTGGTTTGTTTCCAGGACTCCTCGCAAGGCAACTCTGTGTATCAGATAAACATGATTCACTACATCAAACAGAAATACCCCGAACTTCAGGTGGTGGGCGGCAACGGTGCGTTCGCCGTCTCTTTGACTACTAAATGCGTATCGGCCTCCGATCTTGCACATATATGCCTTTTTTAAGTTTGTATGACCCGAGTCACGTCAACCTGGATGTTGTGGTTTTCTCCTGCAGTGGTGACGGCGGCACAGGCTAAGAACCTCATCGACGCCGGCGTGGACGCACTCCGGGTGGGCATGGGCTGTGGCTCCATCTGCATCACACAAGAAGGTACCTGGAAGTTACTTTACCCTGCTACTACAGGAACAGGAAGTTACTTTACCCTGCTACTACAGGAACAGGAAGTTCCTTTACCCTGCTACTACAGGAAAAGGAAGCGTAGCCCAGAATAGTGAATCATTCTCTGCTATTATTATCCTTTTGCATCTCTCTCTCTCTCTCTCTCTCCTCTCTCCTCTCTTCTCTCTCTCGATGCTGACAGAGGTCGTGGGGGGGCAACAGATACTCTGAATCGATGCCCGGTTGTCATGGCGACGCGCAGAGGAAGGCCCTCGTTCTCTGTTGCCATGGAGACGGGCCTTCCTCCTCTGCGCCCCACACCGCGGGTCGCATTCCTCGACTCTCAGACACGCAGGCAGGGAGACAGGCAGACGGACAGACACAGGCAGCTAGACAAACCAAGACAGACAGACAGACAGACGGACAGACACAGGCACGCAGATGCACAGACAGGCTTTGGACGGCAGAACGTCTGTTCATGTCTGCAATGCAGTTTTATATGCAAAGTATTCATTTTCCAAGCGTGGCGTTTCCACAGCGACTGATGATGCACACCCCCTCCTCCTCCTCCTGCAGTGGATGGCGTGCGGGCGGCCCCCAGGGGACCTCGGTGTACAAGGTGGCAGAGTACGCGCGGCGCTTCGGCGTGCCCGTCATCGCCGGACGGAGGCCATCCAGACGGTGGGCCACGTGGTGAAGGCGCTGTCGCTGGGCGCGTCGACAGGTCAGCCGCACGCACCTGACCATGTCCCTGACCATGACCCTAACACCACGCCCTGACCCTGATCCTGATCCTAACCCTGACATCGATCTACTTTAACTGTTAACTACTAACTAGCACTAGTTAAAACTAAATTAATGATCCCCCCTCCCCGGTCCTCCAGTGATGATGGGCTCCCTGCTGGCCGCCACCACCGAGGCCCCCGGCGAAGTACTTTCTTCACGGACGGTGTGCGGCTCAAGAAGTACCGTGGGCATGGGCTCCCTGGACGCCATGGAGAAGAGCACCAGCAGCCAGAAGCGCTACTTCAGGTAACCCGGGTAGCCACCGAGCTAACCGCTAAAGGCCTCCATACGCTTCTTCCGAATTGCATCGGAAAAGTTCGGAATGCGTCGGAAACCGGCTTCGGACACTTCTGTTGAGTTCTTTCGTTCCTTTGGGCGGGGAAGGGCGGGGAGTGCAGTTTGGTGAAGTCACGCTCCGAATCCGATGTTTCGGAAAAGCCGTCCCGGCGCCCGCCCCCCTCCTCCTCAGTGATAGGCTACTGCCCGCGGGCCTGATACGGCCCGCCTCCACATTTGGCCCGGCCCCCTGAACAATACCAGAGACGCATTATGATTTTTTTTTTTTTTTTTTTCTTCTTCTTCAGTCTGGCCACGCGAATCCTAGAGCAGTGGTGTAGTCCAGGGTATACGCGGGTATACGGCGTATACCCACTTCTAAATTCCCCCAGATGCGCACCATTCAGTAGCAGTAGTGGACGCGCGACGGGTGCTGAAAGCGCGGGCCGGGCCATTGGTAGATGAGGATCGCAGCGTTCAGAACCCCCCCCCCCCCCCCCCGGCCAGGCCATTGGTAGATGTGGGATCGCAGCGTTCAGCACCCCCCCCCCCCCCCCTCGGCCAGGCCATTGGTAGATGAGGATCACAGCGTCTAGCACCCCCCCCCCCTGTTACGGCCCCCATCAGAGAAGGGAAAAGCTATGTGGCCCTCACAGGAAAAAGTTTGGGGACCCCTGGGCTAGACTAAGTGGGATGCAGGAAGGGGGGCGGGGCTTGGAGGCCGGCGCCAAATCTCTCTAGGTTGACGGACAGCCTCCTCATACTCTAGCACCGCCCACCAATATCGGCCAGTTCTGTGGAACTATACAAGGTAGAAGTCGGATTCGGGCGTCGTTTCTGTATGGGGAGGGGCGGGGCTATCCGGTGACGTCATTGGAGAGGAGGCCTCTCGTTGATTGGTCTGTTGTTGTGTGTGTGTGTGTGTGTGTGTGTGTGTGTGTGTGTGTGTGTGTGTGTGTGTGTGTGTGTGTGTGTGTGTGTGTGTGTGTGTGTGTGTGTGTGTGTGTGTGTGTGTGTGTGTGTGTGTCACACAGTGAGGGCGACAAGGTGAAGGTGGCGCAGGGCGTGTCCGGCTCCGTCCAAGACAAGGGCTCCATCCACAAGTTCGTGCCCTACCTGATCGCCGGCATCCAACATGGCTGCCAGGACATCGGCGCCAAGAGTCTGTCTGTGCTCCGGTGAGTCGTCTCTCTGTAATGGAAAATTACATATAGTCACGTATTACACACTAGGGGTTGCACGACTTCTGATTTTTTCAAGTCGATGCGTCGTTGATGACGTCATCACATACACACGCACGCAAAAAACAGACAATGGGCTGTCCAAAAAATCGCAACTTGTATTGACAAGATCTCTGTGTACATGAATCACTTACAGTTTAGTGCAGATTCAGGCCTGTCTTAGGGCTGCACGATATGGACAAAATATCATATCCCGATATTTTTAGGCTGAATGGCGATATACGATATATATCCCGATATTTTCTATGAAGAGGGTTAAATGTTTCATTGTAAGTCAAAAGCCACATGTGAGATGTCAAAAGCACCTTTATTAAGACACGAGTCAGTAATACTGCACATTGCGCAATATATCAACATGTGCTATCAGTAGTATAGCATAATAGAACTTTATGCCAGCAGCCAAACAGAAATATCTTGGGCGAGTTGTACATACATCCCTCTTAAAAGCTTAAAAAGCTTCTTTTGAAAAGTAATTGCGACTGGGCAAATGATATCTTGGGTCGATGGTGTTGAGTAGCTTTTTAAAGCCGGGTTGAGCCACCGTTGCAACAGGGACCATATCTTTTGCGGTGCGGTCGGCCACCGCATTTGTTATATCACGACACTTTGCACTTTTCTTGTCATAAAGGCTCATCACGGGTGAATGAAGCTTGCAGTGTGCTTTGTTTCGGGGGCAGAATGCGACGGCTTCGCGTTTAACACACTCTTCTTCGTGTTGCACTGCATGCCCGCTGCTGTAAATGGAGGAATAGATTTGTAGTTTGCTTCCAGGTTCTGCTTCTCGTCTGTTCTTTTGAATCCGAACCATCTCCAAATAACTGAACCCTTGTTTTTCTTTTTAGTAAGCAGGTCTTCTACCGGCGCTGTGTTATTCTCGCTATCTTCCTCCATGCTTGTTGTGTTGTGAGAGAGAGGGGGGCGGGGGGCGGGGCGGGTGTGCTCATGTGCAAAGTTATTGGGGGAGGGGCCTCGCTGGGAGTCTCACAGTCACACTCCAAGCAACTTGCAACTCGGAGGGATGCAGAAAAAACTAACACAACATGACATATCCGGATATAAACGATGTTGTCTAATTTTGTATCCCATTTGTAAATATAACGATATATCGTGAATAGCCGATATATCGTGCAGCCCTAGCCTGTCTACAGAACATACAGTAACATGCCTATTATATTATGTATGTAAATATATATTGCAACATTCATTCATTTCTCTTCACTACAAACCATCTCCTCTCAAGGACACATTCCGAATGGTTAATGTTTCACCACGAACTCTCAGTGAACTGGTGTATGGTTTATGGTTGCCATGAACCCTTAAGAGAACTAATGCTCCAAAGTGTTGCACATACATTGGTCTGTAGGGAGGGCTCTGTCCATGTAGATAACATAGGAAACTCGGAAGTCTCAAGGCCCCCCTCACATGATAAGATAACACCGGATTTGTGTTGTGGACCGGAACAGTCTGAGACGGGGGGGAGAGAGCTTTCCGTTTGACCTTGTAGATCATCTGCCATGTCTGGGTGGGAAAATGACTATAAAGCATATGAACTCCTTTGTCTCTTTGGCTCCTTCGCTCTCAGACCCCACTGTTAGTGTGTCTGACTGAGAATAACCCATCAGCACTGGTTGTATGTATCGATACTTAATAAATGTTTACTATATGTCTACTATACTGTTCTAAAATCCACTGGTGACGGAGTTGTTTCTTATCAGTTAACAGATTTCCACCACACTCTCTCTGTCTCTCTCTGTCTCTCTCTGTCTCTCTCTGTCTCTCTCTCTCTGTGTGTGTCTCTCTCTGTGTCTCTCTGTCTCTCTCTCTGTCTCTCTCTCTGTCTCTCTGTCTCTCTATCTCTCTGTGTCTATCTCTCTGTGTCTCTCTCTGTCTCTCTCTCTGTCTCTCTCTCTCTCTCTCGCCTCTCTCTCTGTCTCTCTGTGTCTCTCTCTCTATGTCTCTCCTCCGTCTCTCTCTCCGTCTCTCTCTGTCTGTCTCTCTGTCTGTTCTCTCTGTCCTGTCTCTCTCTCCGTCTCTGTCTCTCTCTCTCTGTGTCTCTCTGTCTCTCTATCTCTCTCTGTCTCTCTCTCTGTCTCTCGCTCTGTCTCTCTCTGTGTTTCTCTCTCCGTCTCTCTGTCTGTCTGTCTCTCTCTCTGTGTCGCTCTCTGTCTCTCTATTCTTCTCTGTCTCTCTCTCTCTGTGTCTCTCTCTTCTGTCTCTCTCTCTCTGTGTCCCTCTCTCTCTCTGTGTCTCTCTCTCTGTCTCTCTCTGTCTGTCTCTCTCTCTCTGTGTCTCTCTCTGTCTCTTCTGTCTGTCTCTCTCTCTGTGTCTCTCTCTCTTGTCTCTCTCTCTCTCTGTGTCCCTCTCTGTCTCTCTATCTCTATCTGTGTCTCTCTCTCTCTGTGTCCCTCTCTCTGTGTGTCTCTCTCTCTGTGTCTCTCTCTCTGTGTCTCTCTCCTCTGTCTCTCCTCTCTGTCTGTCTCTCTCTCTCTGTGTCTTTCTCTGTGTCTCTCTCTCCGTCTCTCTCTGTCTGTCTCTCTCTCCGTCTCTCTCTGTCTCTCTCTCTCTCTGTGTCTCTCTCTCTCTCTCTGTCTCTCTTTCTCTGTTAGTTAGTGTGTATCTCTTGTGTTAACCTGTGGTCTCCACCTGATTCCAGGTCTATGATGTACTCTGGAGAGCTGAAGTTTGAGAAGAGAACCATGTCTGCACAAGTGGAGGGAGGCGTCCACGGACTGCACTCGTGAGTTACACGCACACGCATGCACACACACACACATAGACACACGGTAACCCAAATCGCCGGCCTTTGGCTATCAGAGAGACCAGATCTAGGCCATTTTGTTCTTGCAGATTGTTATCTATTGGCCGGTATATGGGGAGTCCCACAAACCCAGACCTTCCCTCTCTAGGTGTTGTGTACGCCCAGCTATGTAAATATAGTAAATGGTATTCAGGTCTTGTTAAGATAAGATATAACTTTACTCAAAGCTGCCCTCAAACTGTACAAAATGTACTAGAAGCTGTAGGGCTGTCCCATTTCTCGCTCTCCAGACCTGCTGTCTCACTTACAGAAAATATCCACGCATACCTGAGAGATCGCTGTCTCCTCTGAGTTAATGTGAGGTCTCTAGTGCCCTCTAGTGGTCAGTACAGGTCAGTGGTCGGGTCCTACTGTCCTGGGTCCATCTGTATCGGGTATACTGGTGTGGCTAGGTTTTAGGTTTTCTTGTGGAAATGTAACACCTCACTTTGCATGCTGGCAACTTGTGTTGGGCACTTGCAGTTATTTATTGACATTTAATAGACTAAATGATCAATCGATTAACCTGACTCCTAAATCTTTGTCCCACAGTTACGAGAAGAGGCTGTACTGAGGTGCCTGTCCGGACATCACACCCTGTACCCGCAGTGACCAAATGTAAACCCTCCCAACCACCACCTTCCTCACACACACACACTTACACACACACACACTCGCACACACACACACACACACACACACACTCGCACACACCCAACACACACTACTAGGCTCCCTCACGTCTTGTTCCTATTAGAACTTTGGCACCCGTTGCCTGGACCACCTGGGGGAGTAAGAGAGAGAGAGAGAGAGAGAGAGTGTGTGTGTGTGTGTGTGTGTGTGTGTGTGTGTGTGTGTGTGTGTGTGTGTGTGTGTGTGTGTGTGTGTGTGTGTGTGTGTGTGTGTGTGTGTGTGTGTGTGTGTGTTGTTGTGTGTGAGAAAATGGAGGTGGGGGGGGGGGTTTCTCGCGTCTCTCCCCCCTCTTGGATACTGGAATCAGAACGAAGATCGATCACGCAATTGCCTCAGCGAGGAAACAAAAATAACTAAATAATGATGCTAGCGGATTCCCGGCTGCACTTTTGAGGAACGCGCAGCAGGGGGCGCCAGCACCGTTGCCATGCGTTTGCGTCGGAGAGTGTCAACGTACAGTGACACTTCCCGTTGGTTTACACCCTCTTGTGGATGAGTTCGGGCTTGCGCTCAAATAAATAACTTCGGTAAATTAATTGATGACGACGACAAAATAAATAAATAAGCTCAGCTTGAACATACAACTATGGAAAAGAAACCCTATGAATTCAATACAGTGATGTATTTGTATCTGTGAATCTCTGGCATCTTTAAACCAAATACCCCCCCCCCCCCTCTCTCACGGTCGTCTCCCTGACCTTTGAACTCTTGGGTTGACCAAAAAAGAGCTAACACCGATAGTGGTAAGATCAGGGATGGTGAAACGCTATGTTAGTGTGTTTGTTTGTTTTTTTAACAAAAATACACAAACTATTAAAGTTCGCTGGTGACGACCGATGCCTTTCCCCGTTCTCCCTAAAACGCCCAGAATTAGTTTATTTTATTTGTATTTTTTTTACAAATTTAACGTTAAGTTGTGTGCTTGGAACAGGTTTAAGGGGGGCGTTCCGTGGTTGTTTTACTGGGGGCTGCAGTATAAGCACGACTGGGCTTTTTTTTGGTTTATTTTATTTTTATACACGCATGCTCTGTTCGAGTGTGGATGGGTTCTTGCTCTCGTTTTTTGTTTTTGGTTATTTTTGCAATTTTGCATTTTTGTACTAATAACACGCGTACTGCCAAGCGAACCGACGACAACACCGCCTTTTTTAAATCCAAACCTTCTCCGAACCCCCTTATCTTCATCTTCCTCCTCAGCTATACAATGCCGAAGGTTGTCCTGATTGTCACAGATTTATTTTTCTTTTGTTTCTCTTCCTTCCTCTTCTTAATATTATTATTGCATTATTATTATTATTATTATTATTATTATTATTATTATTATTATTATTATTATTTTGTATTATTATTATTATTATTATTATTATTATTATTTCTACCAGAGATATGCCTTGAACCTGGGACGGCCACGAGATGCAGACACACACGCAACACAGCCCATGGCGTTAGCGGTTAGCTCGTTAGCTCCCATCGGGGTTGGTTTCTTTTCCCAGGTGGCTCCGTTCTTGTTGTGAGAGCGCATACTTTCCCTTGGTTTAGCTTTTTGTTAACTTTTTTGCTCGTCTTTTTTTTCTTTTTATTTCGTTGTTTCGGTGCTTACGTCACTCGTGCTCCCCAGTGCTGTCCCTCGACTAATCACACCTTTAGTTGACCTGAAATATTAACTATGATGCACATGATGTAATGGATATATATGTATATGAATATGTATGTTTTATATATATTAAATATATATTCCTCCCTATATTTTGTTTGGAAAAAGGTTTCCGCATCCACGTGAAGATTTGTAACGTTGTTTTTGTTTGTTCATACGAAAACAAAAAAAAACACTTTGTGGATATATTGGAGGTGCTAGTGTGTTGGCTGTGGGGCTTCTGACTAGAGACTTTTTTTTATTTTAGCTTCACACTCGCAATTGTGTAGTCAACCAGTAAATGCTAAAAAGCGCCTCTTTCTCCAGTTACACTAACAGTCGCTGTTTTAGACGGACGAGAAAGACTGATGTACAATGTGACAAATCCAATGTAGTATTTCAGATAATTCCAGGGCCTTGTTTACAATATGGGATATTCAACTGTGCGATATCTTAAATCAAAAATAAATAATGGTCAAACTGTGAACTCCGTCTCATTTTGTGTGTGTGTGTGTGGTGTGTGTGTGTGTGTGTGTGTGATTATGACCACTCCAAAGATGTAATCAGACGGTTGTGTATATAAAAAGCTTTATTAAAAGCATGTACGGACAAAGGCAATGTTATGACAAACCATACATTGACAAGCTGAGCACATTGCTATCTGAGGACTCACAGTACAGCTATCTGCATTAAATCCAGAGGAACACTGGCTGCGTTCTACCAGTAGAGGGCGCTGCTACGCCGCTGTCATAATACACGTATGCTCTTCTAGATAGTATGAATAGTTTTCTATTTACTCTGACATAAATTAAACTTCTCTCTTGATACAAACGAGTGAATATCAGTTAATTTATTGGAAACTGTAAGGATAAATATGTAATATCAGTAGTCTGCTTTAATAAGTGCTTTAATCCACATGGAAAAACATTTGTACAAATTATTTAAAATCGCTTTGTCACCCCCATCGGTAAAATGTTACAGAAAAAGCGAACTCCTTCACTTCCTTCAGAGTGCTTCATAAACATTCGTTATCAAACATGGAAAAACGT
>PIJE02003575.1:0-37423 GCA_002895965.2 Coryphaenoides rupestris | reverse complement strand
TTATGAGTTACTGTCATTATGAGTTACTATGACATAATTATGAGTTACTATGTCATAATTATGACTTACTGTCATTATGAGTTACTATGACATAATTATGAGTTACTATGTCATAATTATGACTTACTGTCATTATGAGTTACTATGTCATAATTATGAGTTACTATGACATAATTATGAGTTACTATGTCATAATTATGACTTACTGTCATTATGAGTTACTATGTCATAATTATGAGTTACTATGACATAATTATGAGTTACTGTCATTATGAGTTACTATGACATAATTATGAGTTAGTATGTCATAATTATGAGTTACTATGTCATAATGACAGTAAGTCATAGTAACTCATAATTATGACAAGTAACTCATAATGACAGTAAGTCATAATTATGACATAGTAACTCATAATTATGTCATAGTAACTCATAATTATGACATAGTAACTCATAATGACAGTAAGTCATAATTATGACATAGTAACTCATAATTATGACATAGTAACTCATAATGACAGTAAGTCATAATTATGACATAGTAACTCATAATTATGACATAGTAACTCATAATGACAGTAAGTCATAATTATGACATAGTAACTCATAATTATGTCATAGTAACTCATAATTATGACATAGTAACTCATAATGACAGTAACTCATAATTATGTCATAGTAACTCATAATTATGTCATAGTAACTCATAATTATGACATAGTATCTCATAATGACAGTAAGTCATAATTATGACATAGTAACTCATAATTATGTCATAGTAACTCATAATTATGACATAGTAATTCATAATGACAGTAAGTCATAATTATGACATAGTAACTCATAATTATGTCATAGTAACTCATAATTATGACATAGTAATTCATAATGACAGTAAGTCATAATTATGTCATAGTAACTCATAATTATGACATAGTAACTCATAATTATGTCATAGTAACTCATATCGATGAGATGGTTCATCGCCTGTTGACTGAACGCTCTCACTGCGCGCGTCTCGTACTGCTACTGCGCCAAGAGCGAAGCGGCGCTCAGTACCGCGCAGCCGCAGCAGCACACGCGCAACCAGCACAACAGCAGCCATGGCAGACGAGAAACCCAAGGTGAGAACACTGGGATTTCTCTGAGTGTTTTTATCATGCTGTGGATCGGGTGCACTACATTTTCTGAACCGAGTGTGTTTGCTTATCAAGTGTTTAAAAGACGATGGCTTTATTTAAGCCATCGGGGACATCGCCGAACACTGTGCGCCGGATGTAGCTAATGCTAGCTCGATAGCAAGGCAGCTAGCCCAGTGGGATGAGCGTACTAAGCTAACGCAGCTAATATATGAGCATCGGGATGGTCAAGTTACGAGCCGACTTTTCTCATGTCCGGCGTCATGGCCAATGTGTTTAGAAAGTTTGGGTTGTACCAGTTTGCACTTCTGGTCTGCACTCAAAATGAATTAAAATGAGTTAGCTTATGGCTAATGCTACAAGGCCATGGTCAGTCCTCCCAGCCGACAAACCCGTAATTACGTCCACTTACTGCGTGTGCCCAGACTATAGCTCTCCCCCACGCAGCTGGTAGACATTTGTCATTTGTTTTCGTCACTTTGTCGTCTTCGATATATATTCGTTTTACTGTGTCTGTAGATCGAGTCACGTTCTTCTGGTTGCGATGAAGCACACGCACGTCATAAAGCCAGGCTGTGTTGTTTCCCTTGCAGGAGGGAGTGAAGACTGAGAACAATGAACACATCAACCTGAAAGTAGCCGGACAGGACGGCTCCGTGGTTCAGTTCAAGATCAAGAGGCACACGCCTTTAAATAAACTGATGAAGGCTTATTGTGAACGTCAGGTATTGAGATCTGTCTATAACTTTGATAGCTTTGTCTTCTATTTCTCATTCAATATTGCACATGGACCCGTTTTAGTTATTGAAGCTTCATTACCCGTGCTTCTCTGTATCCAGCTATACCATTTCTGAAGTAAGTCATTGGCTGTGAGTTTGCTACCATTAACGGATTGATTCACAGTATTGCTCTTCTCCATACAGGGGCTGTCATTGCGACAAATACGGTTTCGATTTGATGGTCAACCCATTAATGAGACAGACACGCCATCACAGGTAAGGTTACAGTGTAGAAGTTATTCTCTGAGTGCGGGGTGACCTCATGGGTAATGAATGTTGTGTTTTTGTCTGACTGGTTTTCTAATATTGTGTTCCCGATGGTGGGCAGGCTTGCCCTCATGCTGGCAATATGCTTTGGTAGCTTCCTCTTTTCTTCCACCAGCATTGGCCCCCTTCGACTATAGGAGAAGGCTAGCCGCATGTGACTAAGAGGTTGTGAGTGTCCTTAGTCGCTATTCCCTCCGTGGAGTGTCCTATTCATGAAAATGTCTTATCTGATTTTATTTACAGGCAATAAACAGACCAATATTGCACCTCTACGAAGCAGACTTGCAGCAGGGTAGCACTCATGTGGTACCCTGGTGCATACGACTAGTAGACCCATCATTAGCTTTCTTGAAAACCGCTTATCCAAAACAACTTCAGTTGACACTGCACTTCCTTGGGTCCTCCGCAATACAGCCGTGGCCAAGTGGATCACAAGTGTTGCGCTGATTGAATGGTTGTTGAGAAAATCGAAGGAGAGACAGGCAGACAGGAGACTCCTTCCATTATAGTTGGCTATCCATTGGGGGCATTTTAAACACTGACGTATCAAGTTTAATTGCATTTTAATCGGGGGCAGGGTACTTTGTAATTCAGTGTATAAATATTGACCAAACGATAGCTATTTATAGAGGAGTGCTGCATCGGTTGGAAGCCCCGTCTCCTGGGCAGCGATACACCGCGAGACTCTGTCAGTGTCACGACCTGGCCCTTAGGCTGTGACAAAAATGAGAGGAAATATGTATTGTACTAAAGACTATAAACTGAAAGTTAACTACAGCTGTAAGGTGTTTTCAGTAACATTGGTAGTGTGGACGTACACAGATAGTGAGGTGCTGTGGAGTACAAATTAAACCAAGGTTAAGCAAATGCAAGCAGGGTGCAGGCAGTGGCAGGTAAGCATCCCCTCAGTCTTTTATATCCTGCAGAGCACATGGGGCCAGGTGCTCCCAATCTGGGCAGAGACTGTAATCGTCTCTGCTGGCACCTCAAAGAAAACATGGGTAGACAACATTCAACACTTTGCTGCAATCTAACATCTCCGGGCTCCTGTCCTTGAATGTACTATCGTGACGGAGAGTGAGCTGTACCCAGCATGCCCAACGGTTCATAGGGGTCCCCTCCCAATACACTACGCAGTGTGTACTTCTGGCGGTAGTGACGCACTACGAATAAATATGTTCCGTACATCTCTAAAGCTCGCACTAGATGTTGCACTTCCTTAGGTTCTTGGCAATAGCAGTTCTTGGCACCCACAAGTGTGAACTCAATCGGATAAATGATAGAGAAAATCAAAAGGATGGATATACATGCGTACAAATGTGCATACAGAGACTCTAATTATAGTTGGATAAGTGACACTTGGGTTTGTCCTACAAAGCGGCACAGACTGCTGGCATCATTGAGATTATACTTGATTGTGGGGCAAATGTGGTGAGATGATGTAACTACCCTCCAGGTAGTGACCACGACCAGCGTGTGTGTGATGGATAAAATGACAGTGCCGCTAGTGTGAATCCGTCTCCTTACCGGCACTCCACTGTCTTGTCTTTTTAGCTCGAGATGGAGGATGAGGACACAATCGACGTATTCCAACAGCAAACGGGAGGCTCTTCTATTTAAAGACTTTTTTTCCCCCCTCCACAAACACCCATGCCTGCTTTTTTTTAAACCCTGGATCCTCTTCTTCATTTTGCCCCGTCTTTAAATCTCCATGTCCAGCATTTCCATGACCATCCATTGGAATCCTGTCACAGATGCTAATAGGCTGCAACACAGGGGTGGATACATTTGTATTATTGTGACATTTGTAATGATAGTGGATTGTGCACGACTTGTAAGCTCCATGCAATCTCATGCGCTGAACATCTAAATTGTTATTTTTTTTTTTTTCTCTGTTAAAGCATACAGGATAGACATTTTCCTAGGTCCTTTTTTAACACTATTACTCATGCCATTTAGCTGTTGGACGAATTCAATGATGGGTGTTGCTGTTCTATATGCCTGCATTTAAATTTACTCACATTGTCGTTTAAAAAAATGTACAATTGGAATAAACTGATTTTTTTTTAAATAAAATGGTACTGGTTTGTGTTTAAGTTTTTTTGCCCATCCGTTTAGTTTCTTCTGCATGCCACTGCACTAAAACGTAAATGTAATAGGCCTAATTGTATAATTTATCAATTTGCTAAATATCCTATTCTGCCTACCAACATTTAATTATTGCAATGCTTTCCATCCTATTTGCATTATATAGTACATCAGTCCCTTGATGCACAAACGTACGTCAATGCACCTTGGCGTTCTTCAAGATGTTTTATATACAAATAACACCACAACTATGGGTTCAGAAGCGTTGCAGTGTCCAATCAATTCACTGAGCCGAGTACTGGTGGGCGGGGCTCTGTATGCCACGCCCTCTCCACGTTGTCTTCCACCAGAGCAGCCGGACTACGCAGCAGCAGGTTGATGCGCGTTCCTCTGTGCCGTCTGCTATTGTAGATAATGAAACGCGGGTTATGAGATTTTAATTCACGATTATTTTCTCTTTCAGTCTCAGAGCTCTCTCTCTCTCTATATATATATATAAAAAAAGACAATGACGACGACAACGACATTTCAAGGGTTGGAAGGCAAAAACAGTTCCAGGTATATTGTGTGTGTGTGTCACCGCAGACAGGTTTGAGACGGTAGTCGCGGTCGAGTAAACGGGCGATACTCTTATAGGGTATTAGGGTATACTCTTCACTGGTATGACTGAATACCAGTGAATACAGACGCGACGACGGAAAGATGCTCGCTGGATGTTTGCTGTCGGGGGATGCTGGGCTAAAGCACCTCTGTTCTTAGCGCGGACTAGCCCAGCCTCTCGCGCCGCTAGCTAGCATGCGGCGGGGCTCCCCTTTGTGGGCGCCGCGGACACGCGCCTTATGCACAGTTGTTGGCTTTGCGCGGGCTGACACGCGTCTCTGGACCGCCGAACGCGCGTTAACCAAACCTCGAGTTGCGTGGCGTTGCTCTTGATCACCGCGTTGCGCCTTTTGGTTCGCGTCACATTCTGCGTCTCATTCTCAGTGGCGCCCATCCTCTCATGTGGACTCGTGTCTGCGGCTAGCGGCTGCTAACGCCTGTCTTATTGTTGGGTGGGGCCCCTGTGGATTTCACACCAGTCCGCCAGTGACTAGACCTGCACACCCTTAATACTAAAACACGCCAATGCAGTGTTTGGAGAACCTAAAACGATGCGTTTATACATTGCGTGGGAAAATGCCCCGTTTGTTTAGGGCGTTTGTTGAGGTTTTGTCAGTGCTTTTTGTCGCGTGTCGTTGGCCCTTGAAGTTGTACACCTGCTCTCACTGTAGGTGTCATCCATTTCCATTCCTAAAAAAAAGAAATCCCCATGTTTCCACAGTGTACATTTTGAGGGGTATACCTGTAGACTAGGTAACCACCCGCCCAAAGCCGTCATGGGATGCATTTGCAGTTGCTGCATTAAAATGTGGTCATTTGGCTGCCTTACTGTGTGTATGTATGTATATTGATGTGCGTGTTATGTGAACCTGTTTAAACTTAATCACATCATATTGAATTGCCTCTTAATTAGACCAAAGCTGCATTATTTACCTTTTCAATCACTGCATCCATTAGTTAAAAAATAATAATAATAATAATCAAAAAAGTAACTTCCTCTCCACCCATTGTAAGTTCACATTGAGATTTTGGTTCAGCGGACACATTCATCCAGGTTTAAATAATAAAAGCACGTGGTGAAGATTCACATGAAAAGATCTGCACAATACTAAATCCACGTCACAAAATAAGTATGCATACAAACAATTAGGCCTAAATATATAATGCAAAGCAAAATGTAATTGACACTGAATCACGCTGAGGGAAGGCTACCAGATGTTGGACAATGGCACGTAGTCACGTGTGTACTGTCCTAGTGCTGTTCCTCATCTGAACAGCAGGGGCAGCATGGAGCCCCTTTGAGGTTCTGTAGCCATTGTGTTTCTTCTTAACCCGCTGCAGAGAGATTTGATTGTTTATAGCTTTTAGTGCAGGGTGAGCTTGTTGGACTGGAATTTGCCTGATAAATGTCTTATTTGTTTTAACCCTAACTTAAAGACCCCCACACACTGTGCGCCTTCCTGTCTTAATTATTTACATGTCTCCTTCTCCAGAGTTTTAAACCCTCCAGGTGGTGCGTCAAACATTTCTTTTGGGACAGACAAGGACAAACCCCCTGTACGGAAAAATAAGATGGCCTCCAGTGTCTTCGCTGAGCCAGAGGACCCCTATGCTCATCGAAGGAACAACCCACCTGGTACTGTGTGTGTGTGTGTGTGTGTGTGTGTGTGTGTGTGTGTGTGTGTGTGTGTGTGTGTGTGAGACTATTGCATTCAACAAGCTGGTTTTTTAAGTTTTTAAGAAACTCCATGGCCTGCATTTGGCTAGTCCCTCTCCCAGCGGAAAAGCAGCCTTCTAAAGAATATAGGGCTGCCACAAATGATTTTCCTTCTATCGATTAATCAATCAATTATTTTATCCAAAAACGCAGCATGGTGTCTGAGTCACTGAGAGCAGCACCGTCAATCAATGCATAGGTTCTAGCTTAAAGCAAGCGTGTTCTTTTATATAAAAAAACAGCCACAATGGCAAAAGCTTGACAGTTGGTCAAGTTTGCTCACAGTTATCAACTATCTAAAAGATCTGGGTAGGTGTGAAGTTGTAAAGTGAAATTCCGCTTAAAGCGTCGTCATCAGCGATTACGTCATCAGATCACGGCATCCCCAAATGAATGTGGGCACATTTGTCTTTCTGTTACCACCACAGATATCCGATAGCTATTCTGAACTGTGTAGCACAGCTGGGCCTGGTCATGGTTCTGTATTGCATTGTTGCCTGCTGTTGTTCATTAACTTCTTGTTAATGGGATATTCCTCCACCTTCTTTAGAATTGACCTCGGTGATTACGATGATGGCTTTTTTATTGTAAGTTCTGTTTGCCCATGGTGGTCGGACTGGTGATGTTTGCTCATGGTAGGGTTGGGCAGTTTATGGTTATCGGTAGTGTGCAAGCTTAAACCGGTTTAATTTATGCAAACCGATGTTCTGGCCAATGGACCTTTCTGCCCTGTCAGTCACGTGGAGAATAATAACCAATAAGATTGCCTGATTTCTTAAAACCACGGCCCTTGCAATAGAGCCGCCATGATGTCCCACAAACAAAGCTTGTCCCGTGTTGTTGTGTTCATAGATTAGTCCAGCTAAATTCAGTGAGAAGAAAATGGTTCTTAGATGCGCTTGGTGAACGTGCAATAATGGGAGTGCGTTTCATCAATTTTCCAAAACCTAAAACACAGTTGGAAAAATGTTTGAAGTGGATTAAGGCTTGTGGACGGCCCCATACACAGCTGAATGTGGACAACATCAACAAGCACAACAGTGTCCATTTATCCTGAAAATATACATGCAACAATCAAATGGTTGATGGCTACTCCACACATCAATTTACAGCAGCGCCACAAAAAGCTACAAAGCTAGATAATTAGTTCAAATTCACTGAGCAGTGAAATGTTTTTTTCACCAGATTGTGCTACAAATGATGCTACCGTGCCATCGTGTGATTAGCATAACTAGGTGATTGGCCCATTGTAGCTAGTAGTTAGCAGATCTTAGGCTTATTTGCATTGTAAACACGTCACTAACGTACTCACCCTGCTTTACATGTGCAGTAGGACTCCACCATTTTGTCCTGACAAATTTCAATGTGGAGTTTGTGAGGCGTTTGTGTGTCTTCAGCATAGATCGCCAACACTTAGCATCAAGTTTGATGTTGTCATCTGCTCCGTCCGAAATCCGAATGTCATGAATATATCCTTGTGTCAAATAGTTCAGGTCTTTCTGTAGAACTCTCTTAGATAAAGTAGCGGCATTTGGTAAATAACATACAGCGATATTGAGAGAGAATCATCAGCAGGGGGGCGTTGTTCAGTGGACATTACTAACATGCTGCAGAGTGTGGGAAAGCTTGTGGGACATAGCAACAGTAACTAGGGGGGGGGCGGGACTTGCCGTTTGAATTGGAAAGGTCTATGTGTTGTGTTGTTGATGCTGAACATAACTTATGTGTCTTATATCAGGGATGTTCGCCAATAGTCTATCATTGCTGCACTTAGTAGTAGTCAGTAGTCAGTTACAGGCTTTTTTCCTCTGAGGAACCCTATTTCTGTAACGATATTGCGGAAGCACGCCATGCACTATTGAGAAATATGCATATAAGAACATGCTTTTAATAGGCCTTATTTAACCCAAGTTAAATGTGTAGTTTCTCAAAACATCTGATTAATGTAATAAATGAATCTTATGTGGTTCATAATTTGTAACGCTCTGCATCTCATCCAGTCACAGCGGTCATGTCAGGTGCTGTCGTCCGTGATCAGTTGGTCTTTTCATGACTTCATTTAAATAGGCCTACCACTTTTAATTAGATATAGAATAATAACCATGTATGTATGAAAGAGCCATGATCATATTATGTCGTAACTTTCTTTACGGAGTTTGAATGGCTTCCCACGGAGTAGGTGGATCGATATAATGAATGAGAGATAAATGAAAGAAAGAAAAAAAAAAAAAAAAAGAGCCACGATCATTGTTCTCACGACTATTTGACAGATTTATTTCAGATGATTATTTAGGTTAAAATTTTAAAAGCTAGAGTTTTGCCCCGTACCAGTTCATTGGAAATCTCAAAAACTAATTTAGATTCCGGAGGGCCCCATCGGGTGGTAAAGAAAAATCAGTATAGCAGTTCAGCTCAGTGTTTGACTAATTATTAAACCAGTTTGGAAAATTAACACACTGGCCCAACCCTAGCCTGTGGACAATGGTGTTGTTTATGTTTGTCCATGGACAATGGTGAGGCTGGCTAGCCATTGCCAAGCGTCATTGCCTGAAGTTGATGAGGCAATGCTTCTGTTGAGTAGAGATAGGATTGCTGAGAGAAACAAAAAAAAATAAGGAATAGGTGGTAAAGTTGTTGTGACGGCAACTGCGGTCAGTCCAACTTCTCTGCCACGGTCAATTCGATGTGTCATCTACTTCTATTGAAGGATCTTTGAACCACTGAAACAGCTTTAAAGTTTAAAGGGATAATTGGTTGTTTTGTCTCACTACATTTACATTACATTTAGGGCATTTGCCACACTTTTATCGGCGGTAACTTCCAAAGAGTATATTTGTTGGAGAGAGCAATATATCGCTGTGGTACATAAAGATAAGAATAGGGCAGGTTTCATAGTTATGAGGCTAATGGAACGAGTTTCATAATTGCGGTCTTGTGAGGTTGTTGTTGTTTACAACGAAATAAGGCTTGTTTATTGGCAATTGCATTACTTGTTTATTGGCAATTAAAAGTGTATTTTCCCACAAACATTTATTTTTTTCACAGAAAACACACAGGCACTATTGTGGGTGATGTATCACCATAAAAGGAACAAAGATCTCCGTAGCGCTTCCATTCATGTTGATTAAATGACCAACCTGTTATTAGTAGGTAGAAGGAATGTAAATAAATAACATTATGAATATAATCATTATGAATATTGTTAGGCCTCTGTCGCTCTTGCAGATTCTCAAACCATAGATGCACCTCTTACTGACGGCCCTATTCATAGGCTAAAGGAACATTATTATTATTAATGCAATAATCCGGAGTCAGATGGTCTGGTTCCCGCTTCAAGTTAAGTCAATTTTATTTGTATAGCCCTTAATCACAGTTACAAAAAGGGCTCAAAGGTCTTTACAGGCCATATGATTATGGGCCATGTGATTATGACACTCCCCTAGTCCTAGCCCCACTCAGGGCAAGAAATTCCTTAATTGACAAGGAAGAAATCTGGAGAAGGAACACAGAGGGTGGATCCCTCCTTCCAGGGATGGATCAGAGTGCAATGGCTGTCATACGGGCATGAAAAGCAGTAACAAAGCATTACAATTACAAGTGACAAAGCACAAATGCTAAATGGAATAGTAATATTGTCGAGTGATGGGGTGACGCTTCTTTGGGGCCACCATCTACCAAGTGGCCCCTCCACAGTATCATGACTTCAAATTGTATTGGCGCCACCTCAATACTGACTAAACGGTACCGTGACCACTGACCAGCCCGTGTGCCGCTCAGTCCGACACTACCATCCATCCTGCTTGTGGGTTGCATTAACGTCCCCCCCCAATATGTTGCAGGCATTCCCTTTTGGCATTTTCTAACCATGCACCCGCCTCCCCACAGGTGGCAAGCCCATGGGGGTTCTGTGCGGTGAGCCCTCTGCCCCGTTGAGAAGAGGGGGGAACCACAACGCCAACCACACTGCAGATCCTGCCAGTCTGGTAAGCTCCATGATCCATCAAATAGCCGCTTATGACTGTCGACTCCACTGGAGGTTGGTGGGACCTACCCAGGGATTAAAGTTCTCAGTCACCACGACGGATTTCCGTCAATTAGATTTCAGAGCCTCCCAGAAAAAAAATCGAACCCTCCCAGACATGGGTGTGCAGGCGCTGCACGCAACGTGGGTTTGTTTACAATTCAAATTCAAGACATCAGTGGCTGTTCAGTGATGTCAAATGAATTCATTATTAGCCTCTACTGCAGCTTTAGAGAAAACACGCAAAGCTTACAGTATGGGAGAGAAGCCAAGGCCGGCGCCATTTTCCATTTTAGTTAGAAAAATACCAAAAAACAACTAGAATGTTGGCGATGATATTTAGAAAAAATGCCATTATATTGCCATTGAAAAAAATGCAGAAATAAGCAATTTCAGTACAATTTAACAATACCTGATAATACCATGATAATTTTGGTCACGATAATCGTGATATGACATTCTTATACCGTTGCATGTAATTGTGTGCCTTCTGGCTTCAACTGACACGTGGATTAAGTTGAATCGTGATTATAAATTCCCTTCTCCGGGCAATTTTAAACCACCGATCTCTGTGTCTGCTTCGAGAATTGCACTTACTGCAGGAATTGCACAATTGTTCTTTAATGCTGGTGCTGTTTTGTCTTTATTTTGTCTTTTTCTGACATTGTTTAGTTTGGTTTTATAATGATAAATAAAAACATATGCACTCATTTCATAGATTGAAAACAGCTTTGAAATTACATAAAAGCAAACTGCCAATAGACAAGCTTTTCCTTTTAAAATGCCATTGGTCTTGAGTATTTTAATGAAGTGTAGGTCAAAGCCTTTTTACAACTGGATGGCTGCATTAGAGAACAGCAGCAATGGTTATTTGTGGGGTGGTGCTGAAATATTATAATTTGACTGCCGTCGAGGGCTAACAGAACACTTACAGAGTGTGTAAGTGTTCACACTCTGCCTTGTTTTTTTTACATGAAAATCTATGGGAAGCGACCCATAGATGGACCCCCACGGTGAAAAAAAAACCAAAATCCTTTTATGGTAGATGGGGAATATGACTTGTGACATGACATCGTCACGTGATATAATCAGGCCTGTGTCGTGAGTCAAAACAAGCAGCTTTCAGGTGAACTGTATTTCTGTTCTGTAAAATGGGTCCTTTGTTGTCTTTGTTCGGACTGGGATGCATGTTGGATGTTCATGTTTATTTTTCTCTAAAAACATGTATTGTCTCTGTTGTTTTAGGATGCAGAGAATAATGTTGATGAAGATGCAGGTACAGGTTTTATTGGATTTTTATATTTTTACCTGATTTGAAAGTCATCACATGTGCTTCATTTTAAGCCAATGTATACCATGAGACGTGCTGCGATTCAGCGCATTATGAGATCTGTTCCATTTGTGGCCGGACTGTGTTCGCGCCATTATAAGATCAGAGTACATCGTAAGCCAGACCACCTCCGAATGCAATGCAGGTCCCTCATGCTCCAGGCTCAAGACAAGAGGGACTGGAAACAGAGACTAGTCCTAGGACCAATCAATTCAATCTGATTGGCTGGAGGTTTTTTTTAACAACTTAAGGCCCCACCCACTCTTAACCAGACTAAGAGCGATTCAAAGACCCCCATGAAAAGACTCCCAAAGAACACAGTCACCTCGCCCGGACAAGGGAAACCGGGGCACCCTTCTGGAGCCAGACCTGGGAGGGGAGCTCGTCGGCGAGCGTCTGGTGGCCGGGCCTGGATCCACGGGGCCCGGCCGGGCCAAGCCCGAAAAGACTACGTGGAGTCACCTCCCTGTGGGCTCACCACCTGCAGGGAGAGTCATTGGGGTCGGGTGCGTTGTATACCGGGCGGTAGGCAAAAGCGGGGTCCTGGGCGTGCGGATCCCCGTCATCGCCGACTGGTTCTAGGGACGTGGAACGTCACCTCACTGGCGGGGAAGGAGTCTGAGCTGGTGCGGGAGGTGGAGCGGTACCAACTAGATATGGTTGGGCTCACCTCCACGCACAGCACCGGTCTGGAACCAAACTCCTGGAGAGGGGCTGGACCCTCTACTTCTCCGGAGTTGCCCAGGGTGTGAGGCGCCAGGCGGGTGTGGGGATACTCGCAAGTCCCCGGCTGATCGCCGCTGTGTTGGAGTTCTCTCCGGTGGACGAGAGGGTCGCCTCCATGCAACTGCAAGTCGCTGGGGGGAAGGCTCTGACTGTTGTGTGTGCCTATGCACCAAACAGCAGCTCAGAGTATCCGGCCTTCTTGGAGTCCTTGGGTGGCATCCTGCAAAGGGTTCCATCCGGGGACTCCATAGTTCTACTGGGGGACTTCAACGCACACGTGGGCAATAATGGAGAAACCTGGAGGGGAGCGATTGGGGTGAACGGCCTGCCCGATCTGAACCAGAGTGGTGTTTTGTTATTGGACTTCTGTGCTAGCCATGGACTGGCCATAACAAACACCATGTTCGAACATAGGGTGGTCCACAAGTGTACCTGGTACCGGACCACCTTAGGCCAAAGGTCGCTGATCGACTTTGTAATCGTATCAGCAGATCTGCGGCCGCATGTTTTGGACACTCGGGTGAAGAGAGGAGCAGAGCTGTCAACTGATCACCACCTGGTGGTGAGTTGGATCAGATGGCGCGGGAGGCTGCCAGACAGACCTGGTAAACCCAAACGTGTAGTGAGGGTGAACTGGGAACGTCTGGTGGAAGCCCCTGTCCGTAGGGTCTTTAACTCCCACCTCCGGAAAAACTTCTCGTGCATCCCGGGGGAGGTTGGGGACATGGAACCTGAGTGGGCCATGTTCAGAGCCTCCATTGTAGAGGCTGCAGCTCGGAGCTGTGGTCAAAAGGCTGTCGGTGCCTGTCGTGGCGGCAACCCAAGAACCCGTTGGTGGACACCAGCGGTGAAGGAAGCCGTCAGGCTGAAGAAGGAGGCCTTTCGGTCCTGGTTGGCCCAGGGGTCTCCTGAAACAGCAGACAGGTACCGGGAGGCCAAAAGGACCGCAGCTTCAGCGGTTGCTGAAGCAAAAACCCGGGAGTGGGAGGAATTCGGGGAGGCCATGGAGCAGGACTTTCGGTTGGCCTCAAGGACGTTCTGGCAAACTGTCCGGTGACTCAGGAAGGGAAAGCAGGGCTTGGCTCAGGCTGTGCTCAGTCGGGGAGGAGAACTGCTGACCCAGACTGAGGCTATTGTCGGGCGGTGGAAAGAACACTTTGAGGAGGTCCTGAATCCGACCAGTATGTCCTCTGTGGAAGAGGCAGAGTCTGAAGACTCGGGGGAAGTCTTACCCATATCCTTGGTAGAGGTCACTGAAGTAGTCAAAAAGCTCTTCAGTGGCAAGGCGCCAGGTGTGGATGAGATTCGCCCTGAGATGCTGAAGGCTCTGGACATTGTCGGGCTGTCATGGCTGACACGCCTAGTCAATGTAGCGTGGAGGTCGGGGACAGTACCTGTGGAATGGCAGACCGGGGTGGTGGTCCCCATTTTCAAAAAAGGGGACCGGAGGGTGTGCTCCAACTATCGGGGTATCACACTGCTCAGCCTCCCCGGGAAAGTTTATTCCAGGGTGCTGGAGAAGAGGCTCTGGCCGATTGTCGAACCTCAGCTTCAGGAGAACAATGCGGATTCCGTCCCGGCCGTGGAACAGTGGACCAGCTCTTTACCCTCGCAGGGTTGTTGGGGGGGGGCATGGGAGTTTGCCCATCCAGTCTACATGTGCTTTGTGGACTTGGAGAAGGCCTATGACCGTGTCCCCCGGGGAATCCTGTGGGGGTACTACGGGAGTATGGGGTACCGGGGCCGTTGGTACGTGCCATTCGGTCCCTGTACGATCAAAGTGCGAGCTGTGTCCGTATTCTCGGCACAAAGTCAAGCACGTTCTCAGTGGGTGTTGGACTCCGCCAAGGTTGTCCCTTGTCACCGGTTCTGTTCGTGGTCTTCATGGACAGAATCTCAATGCGCAGCCGAGGTGAGGAGAGTGTCCGGTTTGGGGACCTCAGAATTGCATCTCTGCTCTTTGCAGATGATGTGGTTCTGTTGGCTACATCAGACCGTGACCTCCAGCATGCACTGGGGCGGTTTGCAGCCGAGTGTGAAGCGGTCGGGATGAGAGTCAGCACCTCCAAGTCTGAGGCCATGGTTCTCTGCCGGAAAACAGTGGAGTGTTCCCTCCGGGTTGGGAGTGAGTTGCTGCCTCAAGCGAAGGAGTTCAAGTATCTCGGGGTCTTGTTCACGAGTGAGGGCAAAATGGAGCGGGAGATGGACAGACGGATTGGTGCATCGTCTGCAGTGATGCAGGCGCTGTACCGGTCCGTTGTGGTGAAGAGGGAGCTGAGCCGGAAGGCGAAGCTCTCGATTTACAGGTCCATCTACGTTCCAACCCTCATCTATGGTCAGGAGCTTTGGGTAGTGACCGAAAGAATGAGATCGCGGATACAAGCCACCGAAATGAGTTTCCTCCGCAGGGTGGCTGGGCTCAGCCTTAGAGATAGGGTGAGGAGCTCAGACATCCGGAGGGAGCTCGGAGTAGAGCCGCTGCTCCTCCGCATCCAAAGGAGTCAGCTGAGGTGGTTCGGGCATCTGATTAGGATGCCCCCCGGGCACCTCCCTTTGGAGGTTTTCCGGGCACGTCCAACTGGGAGGAGACCCCGGGGCAGACCCAGAACCCGCTGGAGAGATTATATATCTCGTCTGGCCTGGGAACGCCTCGGGATCCCCCAGGAGGAACTAGAGAGCGTGGCTGGGGAGAAGGAAGCCTGGGGGGCCCTGCTTAACCAGCTGCCACCACGACCCGGCCCCGGATAAGCGGACACAAATGGATGGATGGATGGATGGAGGCCCCACCCATATCTGTCAATCAGTTGCTGACCAGTGATTGCCAGACTGATATTAATTGCGTAACACCAACTTTAATCTACATCACATTTAAGGCAGCAATAATGATGTCGTGGTGACTCTTATGTGCCAATTGCTGAAGTCTGCACGGTACTTTATCAGAACATATTGTGGCACACTCCCCTTGTAGGGTTGAGTGTCCACACGACTGGAAATAATAAGTCACTCGTCCCACACCAGTATACAATGTAAACAGGGTTTATTTACCATACAGGGGAAGGGAAAGTGCAGGGTAATTATAGTGTTTAGTCCGTTATTCCGTGAGAGTAGTCGTCAGCCAGGGCCTTGATTGGCTGCCGCCGAGTTCCCTTAACGAGGCGCAGCCAATTTCCATAAGGCTGATTGCCTCTTTCCAATTCCTGGTCTCTTCGGCTCCCTCTGGGGGCCGAATGGGGAATTGCGGTTCCCCTGACTGTCGTCCACACTCTTTAGTCAGCCCCTCAGTGGCTGTCTGCCACAACATAAAACAATAGAGTGAATTATAGTGAGCGGATGCGTATTGGTAAAATTACATTTTTATATTTCTGGGTGCAAGTGATGTCAGGTCGTATTTCTTGTAGCCCTTAATCACTGTTGCTGTCTCAAAGGGCTGCACAGGCCATATGATTATGTCCATGTATAGAAAATATCAATCTAGACTCTGGAGACTCGTTCTAATGCCAGGCGTTAATTCAATGTCCAGTTGGTCCACTTTTTGGTCCATTTAAAAGACTGTTTAGTTTGTTTAAAGTGAAATGGAAGGAACCATTAAAGGAACAATTAAAATGAGTGAAGCAGGTTGAGATGCCACCTAAAATTGTTCTACATCTACATATGTGTATCTTTTGTTTGCTTCATCGGCCCACCTTCCTGAAGTCATTATTGTAGGAAGTTTATTCCTGCGATAATGACTCTCCTTCCTGTACAAGAGTGCTCTCATCGTCTCTCCATCACACATGACACATGCCGCGGGTTAAGGCGTCCATGTTGTGCTTGTGTGCTGCAGACCACAGCACAGAACCCAAGGAGGAGCCCCCGCTGGCAGAAGCCCCCGTCGCTGGAGGGCCTCCCGGCCGCAGGAACCCCCCGGGAGGGAAGTCCAGCCTCATCCTGGGCTGAGACCGTCCTGCCTGACCTCCGCTCGTCTCAGACCCCTCGTTCTGCTCTTTTATTTAACATGTATATGGCCTGCTTGTTTTGATACAAAGATGTTGCGACCCCCCTTATGTGTCCCTTGGAACCTAGCCCCCCCCCAACCTGATCCCACCAAGAACCATCTGCTTGCTGTGTTTTGATACCTCCTTTTGAAAAATGTATTTTTACATTTCATTATTATTATTATTTTTTTTTTTCAGAAGCACTTTATGTATTTTAATATTTGAAGCCTGTCATCGCGGTGCGTTAGAGCTACTTGACAGGGCATGGGGTTTACAATGACGTGTGTCTGCCAATTAATCCCATATATTTCTCAAAACTGCACAAGATCCAAGTTAATTCATGGCAACCTGCTCAAAACTAAGAAAATTGACCATTAAGTCAGCTTTTGTTGTTTTTTTTGCACCATGTTTAAACGTGTTAGCCAACCTGCATGCATGCGTGGTCTGTGGTGTATGAATGTGAGAAGAAAAAACTGTGACAATTACATTTAAACTGCTGGATAACGTGTTTTCTGTTTAGAACAAATATGTTGTTTCATTGCATGAAATGAGACGTTTCTACTGGTGTGGGTTCACACAGGAGTGAAAAAAGACATTAATGGCTGTCATCATTCTGTCCTCAGATTATTAGGGCCCATGTAAAGTGGGGAGAGGGAATTGGCCTTTTGTATTTTCTCTTTCCCCCAGAATAGCCTATTTTAACCTCAGTGCCAGTTGATAATGACATGTTTTTATAGGTGAGCCCTAACTATAACAATAGGTGCCTGTGTGTGTGGTATAGGCTACAAACTCAAAACTGTGTTGGGTTTCCCAAAAACGTCCCTCAAAGCAGCATGGCAATGCTTGTCCTTTCATCACAATGAGTTGAAGGAACAGAAATGGCTGAACGTTTCTGGAAAAGTTAACCCGGATTTGACAAGTGACCTTATGACACCTCAGCCTTTTGTATATGTTTTCCCTCGCCAAGAATAATGGCCTTTTGTTCCTCACCAACTGAAGCGTGTTGTTGGTGTAACACTTTTGTACATTTTCTGTGATTTTTCTGATACGTTTACCTGAGGTTTACAAAACCAGAGGTCCTTTTCATCCCAGTGTGTGTCAGTCTGTCACGGGCCCATCAGTTCATCCAGAAACGCAACAGGTTAATGAGGGGTACATGAATACATGTGGCGTCGGTCAAAACAAGGAAAACAAAACCCTGTTCAATGCTGCCATGCTGCCAGCCATTCAATGCTGGATGTAATCATTGAAGAAACGAATTGAAGAATTGATTCATTGAAAATAAATCATTTCTGATCTGATTTGGTTCATTATTTCCTGGAGCGTGGGGGGGATCCACACACAGACTCAGAACGAAACCGAAAATCACCTCAATGACCACATTGACTGCGGAGCAGGACCAGCGAACACTGGTAAATGTGACTTCATTACAATTTTACTATGCGAACTCGAACTTAATGCAATGTGAACAATGTATAATTCATAGTTGAACTGAGTGACTTTTAGCCTGCACTATATTACAATATGAAACAACTAATGTCTGAACGGTTGTATGCTTAATTAAGTAAACTCGGGACTTTCACAAGTCGACGTGTTTTTTCCCATTGATAAAATCCTGTGTGGTCAAGTCTGTCGCTGGACGGTGTGATCCCGATGCAATATTATGACTGGACGCCGCTGTGTGCAATCGTGTGACGAGTCAGATGAGGGATTGCATAGAGTCGCTTTATGGGACCCATAACGCAATATAATAACACGCATGATACGTCCTGATGCGTCTTCCATCTTCATTTTGTTGTCTTTTTTGTTGTTTGCAACCGTGCTTACAGCACGACGTTGCCAAGTCATTTGCTCTTACTAAGTTTATTGTATTAATTTGTGTGGATCGCAAAAGATGCATCATGGGATTCTCTCCACTCGGAACACTCTTGGTCCTTATGTGCTCCACTTCTGGATCTGTTGCCAGTAAGTACACACTATGTTCGCTAGATACATTCATTATCTGTATTATAATAAAAGCTTGTCATATTTGTAGATACTAATACTCTAACAATGTTGTAATTATAACAGGTTTTGTAACTCTGGAGTGTAATCCTGACAACCACGGACTTGTTGGCCATCAGTCGTTATTAAACTGCACTGTGAGTCTTTCAAAAGAGGCAGAAAATACACAGATCATGGAGGTCACTTGGATGAAAGAAGGAACAGAGATTCCTTTAAAACTGCTTCAGTACAACGCAAGCGGTGAACATCAATTGGAACCACGCTTTACATTTGCTGAGCCACATTGGAAGGTCACCATGAATGTCTCAATGCTTGTGACCGAAACCAAGATTGCGGACGTTGGAAAGTACAGATGCTTCGTGGTCACCAATGGAGGTGAATGTGGAACCTCTACCAGCCTCAGCGTCTCAGGTGGGTCTGGCTGGGAAATAAATAGGCTATTGTGTTTTTGGACGACAAATGTAAAAGTATAAGGTTATTCATATGAAGTCAAATTACACTTCAGTTGTTTTTAGAGAAGCTTCTTCCTTATGATCTCTCCATAAAAAAAAAAAAAGTTGAGAAGTGGGAAAGTGAAAACAACTTGAGTATCAGTGTCTATAGTTTCTATTTGAGCAAGAGGAGAAATCCCCTTTTGGGGGGGGATCCACCCATTTTGTTTTTAGCGATACCAAATCAAGTACGTTTCAATTCATGATTTATGATATTTCTTTGCAGGCCCCTATCGCGCTCCAACCATCAGCAGCGTGATGGAAGACAAGCGCGTCACTTCGCTTTCCTGCAACGCGAGTGGCGGTTATCCGAAAGGGACAATCCATTGGTTTGATGAAAACAGTACCCGTTTGACACCCCGCCATGAACAGAACGCGATCCCGACAGGAGATGGACTCTTCAACCTCACCAGCACGCTGGATCGGCCTCCGGACTCTGCATTCTACACATGTGTAGTCAATGGCATTGGGGGCCAGGAAGGAGAAGCCCGTTATCCCCCTGCAGAGTTTGGCAGAGGAGGTATGGTTCTCTCTGAGGCCCTCACTACCCTTCAATGCCATGTTTACCCTGAGACCAGATTTTGATGACCAATTACACTCATGGGTGTGTTTTCATGTATTAGCTGCAGGGCTGAATTATTTACATGATTTAAGCTTGACACCAGTAATGATTACAGATGTGTTGGCAGCAGTGAGAAAGTGACAGTGCAGGTTGAAGCTGTTGTTGACACAATCAAACAATAAAAGAGCATGTCACGGCACACACACTAAAACATATTTCTCTTTTCTTTCTTTCAGTTCAACAGACAACAAATTTGGCATCCAAAGTACTGCCCCCTGTACTCTGTGTTTTATTGGTCATAGGACTGCTGGTCTTCCTGATAAAACGAAGATGTAAGTATTCTTCTTGGCCTTTTCCAGAAGTGCCTCATAGGACAGGTGAACAGCTTTCCTGCAAAACTCGAGGCGTAAAAGCCTCATAAAAGCGAGGAGCAAAAGTAGTAACATTGCCTGGTGTTGCTCCTAACAAACTCAAAGCTATTCTAGCGTAGCTTTGTGATTGGACTCAGACCAAGGAATGAATGTGTGGCTTGGAATGGAGAACAGGAAATGTTTTTGTCAACTGATTATTGTAAAAACTTGTCAGGCGACCCACTCAAGAAGAAGATTAGTCTCAACGACAGATGGCAGTTTGGCTGTTTACCAAAACCCAAGGTTAAGTAGACAGGGTGTATTTAATGAGAACCTGATATAAGGTATAATTGGATTTCAATGAAAATATTAAAGCTACTTTTAAAAACTTTACAAAATGTGATTGGTTAAGCACTATACCACCACTCAGTCTGCTATTTAATTAATACAAACCATATACAGAAGTGATGACATCAGTGAAAAAAAGTACAAAGTGCAGATTTAATTCCCAGAAAAACCGCTTTTGATAATCACATCCGTTACTTGGCTTTCTTGACATATAAGCCTACAGTTATTCAATTATGTGATAAATTAAACATTGATATCAAAACCACAGCAGATTGCACAATGTGTAATGTCTGGGGTCTGGTCTATGATCTGAAGGGTCATTTCACACTAATTTCTTATCATTCATGGAGATAATATTTTACCATGTCAGTGTCATTTTCCCACCATGCCTGTATAATAACAAGAATTGTTCCTTTTGCACAGGTTCCCAAACTACCCATGGAAAAATTGCAATGGACGACCTAGATAATGGTGTGTCCCTTTTTTTTTTACACCTTATTTCTTAACAGTCGAGGAGTCTGTTGATCTTTTTTCTTTGTGTACTAAAGGCTAAACTGACAGGCTCGTGTGTAGTCTGAAACACAAAAAACACAAACAAAAGCTACCGTCATGGCTACCAGGTAGATTACATGTTGAGTACTCATGCTCATTGTTTGGTCTTCACACAGTGTTTAAACGCCTCACTTTAAGAGAACACAAGGCCTCAGAGAGAGCAGCACCTGGCATCCACACAATGCGTTCACAAGGCATGTGAAAGTGTGTAGGACTACTTGTTAGTTCTAACATTTTTGATGTACAAACAATAACTCTACACAGACATCAATGGATATGTAGATCAATAGATCAGACTTTCGGCAGACGCTGTTATTCACTAAAGTTTAAATGAGTTGCTAGTAGCCTGAAAGTTGCCCAACCGGTAAAGCAACTGCCATTCATTTAGGAGAAAGTGAATTGCGTCACTGCCAGTAGTTTGAATTGATATTAATTCATACAAATAACCGCACTAAGTTAATCTTCACAGGATTGTATGGTTCAAGATATGCTCAGACATGAATGTGCTCTTTGCAGGTGATTTGAATCAACCCATGGCTGAGGGGTCGTTGCAACCTGGTGTCCCTTGACAAACAAAGAGAGCGTGAGAGTTCCTTCAGGAAGAATAACATTTAATGTGATTTTGCAAACAAAACAAAATTGAACAGCCATAGAACAATCAAAGAAATGTCTCACAACTGCTCAACTAACACTGTAAAGTCTTTATAGGGAAACACCGCCTGCATGCCTGCCATGTCCTGTCTTACAATTAGACGGCCTGCTAGAAATCCATCGGGCATTATTGTCGACCTCGTTTCCCGATTAACACAAAACCAGTCTGAAATAATCTTTGTCTGAAGTCTAAAATGATCTCTTTAAGCTACGGATAACATTACGGTGAAGAATATGAGAGATACAACATAGTTAAACTGATGATGGCATCTGCAATTAAAATGAGCATTCATAGGAAATACAAGTAATTGTATATTTTTTCTACTTAACTGCACACATTTTTAACTACAACTCAATACTTTTGTATAACATTAACTGTAAATACTAGACACACAATGACACATTTGGTCACATTTATTTGGTGTACACACAAAGATGAAGACATCAATACAATTTCAAATCACTTGTCACATTCCTTATGAGATTTTTTTAATTTTTTTTAAATTGTACTTTTTCACAATTTAAGTTTTACGATCAGGGAAGCATATGATGCATGGGTCACTGTGATACTGTTTCATAACTGTTTTAATGCCAATGTTTGTGTAGTAGGCAATCTATAAATTGCAAGAGCTGCATTCTCTTTCATAAGGGGTAAAAGTTAAATGTACAACACATTATATATTAAGTGCAGTAGTCCTGCAGAGATGCCTGGCCTACAAATGTTTTTCATTATCCCCACTAATAACTAATAGTGAATCATATTGCACTCGCAATATACAGTACATACTGTATAAGGGCGGCAATACATATTAACATATAAGGGCGGCAGTAGCTCAGGAGGTAGAGCAACCGGGAGGTTGCTGGTTTGATCCCCGGGCTCCGCCTAGCTAAGTGTCGCGGTGTCCCTGAGCAAGACACCACCTAACCCTAACGTGTTGGTTGTTACCTTGCATGGTTTACACCGGTGAATGTCAAAGATAAAAGCGCTATATGAATGTATTGTAAACATTTCTAGTTATAGAAAGTGTGTGTATATATATATATGGCCTTCTACCTCTGAACTTGAAGCTGCTCAGGATGAGAATGTTGATGATAGTGGAGAAGGAACCAGCTCAGCTCTGCACTCTTTGGAAAAGGACGACAGGCACTTAATTGTAGACCATTTAGCTTCTTTCCTGCTTAAATTGGAAAGTGTGCATAATGTAACAGATGTATTGATGAATTAGTGGATGAGCTGCAGTTTGTGTCATTCGCATCCATACCAATTATCAGAGGCATTGTTGAATCACACTTAAAGAAGAAAGCACTGTTGATAACACCATTGTCACATCTTTAGTTGAGGAATTAAACAACACCAGCCCTATAAGCACGGCTTTTGATAAGGCTGGTCCTCTGTCATCAGCTTTCAAGAGAAGGCAGTATTTCATACAAAGGTTTAACGCTGTGGAACCAGTTGAATATATTCTTGATTCAAATGAAAAGAGGAGTTTTCAATATGTTCCAATTCTAGAATCCTTGAAACAAATTCTGAGCAACGATGATATCAGGGAAAAGTTCCTCACAGATGATGGATGCGCAAGTATTCCTGCACAGTACAGATCATTCCATGATGGTGCCATCTATAAAGACAGTGATTTTTATTCTGAGGAGCGTAGAATCTCTATATTCCTATATGTAGATGATTCCTATATGTAGATTTGAGGTATGTAATCCCCTAGGAAAAAAAGCACAAGATAACCTCTGTATACTGGATATTGGAAGATATCCCATCTTGTTTTCGGTCCACCCTCACCTCAGTGTATCTTGCACTTTTGTGCAAAGCTGATGATATTAAAAGGTTTGGCTACAAAGAGGTTCTCAAGCCACTGTTGAAGGACATAGCTACACTGGAACAAGATGGTATTTTGATTCCTAACCTTGGGAGAACTGTCAAAGGGACTGTTTTTTTGTGTAGTTGCTGACAATCTTGGAGCACATTCAATTGCTGGCCTTGTTGAAAACCTCTCAGGACCATACATTTGTAGGTTCTGTCTCGGAGAGCGCTCTGAATTTCAAGAAAAGGAAGTGAGATCAGGTGCTTTTCCCATCCGGACAAAGGAGGATTATTCTGTTCATGTTCAGACTAGACAGGAAAACCCTGCACTACCCCATTGCTTTGGTGTGAAAAAGCCTTGCCCGCTGACAGAGAAATTGAGCCATTTTCACTTCGTTGAAGGCCATCCGCCTGATATTTTGCACGACCTTTTTGAGGGGATTATTCCCAGGGAATTAGCACTGTGCTTTAGTGATTTCATAGCCAAAACATATGTTACACTCCAGGAGCTTAACAACACAATCTAATTTTTTCCCTACAAGTGGGAGGATAAGACAGACCGTCCACAGGTCATTCCCATCACATTCTCCACTCGAAGAAGTATTGGAGGAAATGGCCATGAAAACTGGACCCTCATCAGGCTGCTCCCCGTAATGATAGGACACAAGATACCATTGAATGATCCAGCATGGAATGTAATCATGTGTCTTAAAGACATAGTTGAACTTGTGGTAGCTCCAACCCAAACTGAAGCAAGTATGTCATATCTTGACACAAAGATTTCTGAGCACCGACTCAGATTACTGTGTTTCCTCAGGTGAAGTTGATTCCCAAACACCACTATCCAGCCCTCATTAAGGTGTTTGGACCACTCATTGGATTTTGGACGATGCGATTTGAGGCAAAGCATCGTTATTTCAAACAAATTGTGAGGCATATGGGAAATTTCAGAAACATAACATTTTCACTTGCAACTAAGCATCAGTTGATGATTGCACACCATTTGCATGCAACTACAACAGCTCCCACTAGAAGTACTGCCAGAGTATTCCAAGTGCCTGTAGCTGTTTTGCATGCAAATGTACAAGAACCAATAAGAAGAGTGTCTCCAGGTCAGACTAGTGTACATCTTTCCAACACTGTGTCACTTTATGGAACTACATACTCAAAAGGCATGATTTTTGGCATATGGGTCTACTGCAGGACTCCCAGACTTTGTTGAAGTTCTTCAGATAGTAATTTACAGAGACAAGGTCAATTTTATTGGCAAAGTATTCATTTCCTGGTATGATGAACACTTTCGAGGATTTGAGCTGGAGAGTACAGAGCTTGTAGTTTTTGTGGAACAGAAGGATCTCACTGATGTATGTCCACTGTCGGACTACAAGTTGGGAGGAAGGCGTATGGTGATGCTTATGCGCCATATCTGTCTGGAATAGTAGGTAAATGTTGGTGCACGAATTCAAGTGGTGTTGATGTGTGTTTTCTCTCAATTATCGTATTTAAAACTGAATTCAATCCTACACACATACAAGAAAGAACACTCACTAAACTGCATGACAATGCCTTGTTTTGTCATCTTTTTAAGGCTACATCATCAATATGGATGCAGCTGTGAAGTTTCGAGTCAACCTGGATCATGAAATAAAGAAACTTTGTCTTCCTGGAATACCACACACAGTGCAAGAGTTGGAAGCAGCAGTAAAGCAAGCTTTTGGGATCTCGGGGGACGTGAGCCTTCAGCACAAGGACCCGGATTTCGATGACTTCATTACATTGAGCTCAACTGATGACCTGAAAGATAAGGACACACTGAAGATAGTGTACGTACCACCTGCAATAATTTTAACTAATGTTGACTTTCCTGAGCTCTCAACACCAGATTGCTCCTTCTCCAAGTCAGTGCCAGAAGATGACTTTGAGTCTCTACCATCAACATCAAACTCCATCTCCGCAGAATCGTTTGACACTGTAGAACTCATTCTCCATAGCCCTGGAATGCACAGGCTGTGGCCTACTGACTTTCCTGTTCCAAAGTTTGCATATACACAAAATGGCCATGAAAATTTCCTCAGAGATGGTTCCCTTTTGTGCAAAGAGAAGTTTTACCCTGGTCTCAAGTCCAACATTCTGGAGTGTTTAGCTGAGGCCATGTCTTCATACTTATCCTACCCAAATGATGCACAGCGGTGTGCAGTTGCAGAGGCTCTCATAAAGCAGCACCCATGTTTGAAGGAACCAGGCTCTTTCAATGGTTTCTATGGATGGCAACAAAGCCTGAAGTATAAAGTAGGAAATTACAGAAGCAAACTTCGACGCATGGGATTCCAGAACTCTTGATTAACTCTCTAAAGCACAAGTCTCCTGAAGATAGGAAACCAGCTAAGAATGTAAAAAAAGTTGAGGTGAACTACTTTCCCCCTCAAGCTGAAGGGGAAACAGAAGATTCCCTTGAGAGTGTCAGGCTGGAGCTGATCTCTGAGACAAAGAAAAAGAATAATGGCAGAGTTATAAGTGAGATGATGTCAAGAACCTTTAGTTCCAGAAGACAGGAGATTGTATGTCAAACCCCAAGAGTTGCAGATCTCCTAGAAAGATGGCCTGCCCTCTTTGAAGAATCACAGGTAAGCTAAAAGCAGCAAATCAAAACCATGTTAATCCACAGGTATGGCTGATGAATTTAGTAATTAGCTTGTGCAATATCGGTCCAGGAGGAGGTGCCAACTTTGAATGCTGTGTGTTTACAAACATCAACCAACAAATCCTGCATAGCATAGCTTTAACATCATCTGCAGTAAAAAATAGTCCCTTGTTTGAAATCTTCCCACAATAATGACTAATAATGATGATGTGATCATCCCCCTTAAAACCTCTTAATCCCTAGAGTCCCCGCCTGAAGGGGCAGGACCATCCCATGTAACCCTAGCCAAGGCCTATAGTTTTAGTGTTCCTTAAATAAGTATCAGAGGTCCTCAAAGAAGTTTTTAAATTACTTATAGAAGTTTGAGGTACTTGAAGATGTTTTAGAGGTCCTTTCCTTCCTCATCCTGAGAGTCCCCTCCTAAAGTGGCAGAACCACCCAGTGTAACCATAACCGTAATCCAGGCATAGGGATTAAGAGGTTAATGCTGTTTGTGAAAATCTTAGCCATTTGTTGTAGGAATTTTTCATGTCCACAAAAGGCACTGAACTTGATGGGTTTTCATTCATGCCTTTTTTATACTCTACTTAAAAATACAAATATGGTGAATATGTCCCTTTACTACTTGTCAGAGCTCATCAAGAAATTGTATTTGATATATGGGCTAAAACTAATTTTTACCTAAAACCCTCAGGATATTGTTTAAAGAGGAATAAAAACCTATCCCTTTTAGTATGTAACCAAGATGACATACTTCTGCTTACAGATCAACGAAGAGTTCGGACGAATCAATGGCATATCACTCGAGCCGACGTTCATGTCACAGTTGGACAAACACACTCCAAAGATGTTGACACTTTTCCATGCAAAGGGAGGAGCCGTCAGTCAAAGAATCAAGTCTCAGATGATGGAACTCATCCAGGTAAGAGGGAAAAAATGGTCTTGTGTTTAATATTTTTCATCCAACAGCTATCTATTGTTTCTCATGTACTTGATCCTCAATGTTCCAATGTGTTCCTACTGGGAAGGACCTAAGGATGGTGATGTCTTGCTTGTCTGACTGTTCAACACACAACTGTAATGCAGCATATATTGAAATCTGCTGAGCCAATTGTTATGTCATTCATGCTACTCATGCTAAATTTGTCAAAATGTAACATTGATATTTTCTGGGTGCATAGCCATGTAATTTGGAAAGCACATTCCTGCTAACCTTTCAACTTTAGTGACCTTGTGGCCCTAGTACTGCCATAGACCATAATATACATATGCCCCTCTTCCACTAATTGCATTCCTCCAACATGCACCAACATGCACCAGTGGCAGAGGGCCTATGCTTCTTAACCCCATGTCTTTCAGAAAGTGACGGAGAATGAGAAGGTGGGTTTGTTCTGGTGTCATTAGGCTGTGAATTTTGAACAGGTTTTACTTTTTCATAGGACACATGTGCCTCTGTGGAGAAAAGAAGAGATGCGGTCCTGAGATGCTTGATGGAGTACATGGGGGAGAGACAAGAGGAACTGATAAGTGACCAAAACATATGTGTTAGGCTTAAAGCAACGTATCTGTCTGATCCATAGTCTAACTGATCACCTGTTTTTGATTATTATTTTTAAGTGAATGTTTTAATGTATTTATATTGTGATGGTATTATAGGGTTGATTATCATTGCTGTGAAAATATATTTACACACTCTAGATTAGTGATGAACTAAGGAAAAGAACAGAAAATTGCATCCCTTTATTTTTAACTACTACAGTGCCCATTCGGGGTGTGTGCCCGTTTGGAACGTGTCGCAAATTTCCACAATGCCCGCGAATACCCACAGAATCCATGAAAAATACATTGTTTCTGAGACTTAAAGTACAAAAGTTACAGGCCAAAACGTACATTTTGTTTGTAACAGATCCACCATCTGGCCAAATTGCACCAAACGATTGGATGAGCGGTTCTCCAGATATGTGAAGGACATACATATACATACATGCAGGCATGCATACATACATACATACATACATACATACATACATACATACATACATACATACATACATACATACATACATACATACATACATACATACATACATACGGACAATCTTCTGGCTCTGATCTTCTAGCAAAAAGAATCTGTTCTGGCTTTGAGATTTTCTGCACTGATGACACACATACATACAGACGGACAGACGTTCAGGATTTCCCACATTTATATATTTTTTCCAATTCTTATTTTTAATGTTATTCTGTTTATTATGTGCCGCCTTTTACCTTGACCGAGGAAGTGAAATGGAAAGCTTGCTTATGATTGGCACTGTCAGAGAGCTGCAAGTCTGAATTTAAAAAGTAAAATATTCGCAACAGCTCATGTGCTGTAGGATTTAAAGGATTTATCCTTTAAAATTATATTCTTAGAAAACCAATTATATACAGTGGGGTCCAAAAACCTGAGACCACATCTCATATTTTCATGTAAACCTGGAAATAATCAGAAGGTTTTAGGATTCAGAATCAATTAAAAACAAAAGTTATGACAAAAAATGTATGTTTTAAAAAGTGACTTAAACGCACCATACACTAAAGGTGCCACTCATGTTAAGTTCATATCTGTCACAGTATCTGTTCAGTGTTTGTCATCTTTAGCAACAATAGTATAATTTTGACTTTGTGTCTGATCTATTTTATCTGTCTGATCTGTTTCTCATTACCTGTTTTTCTGACCAAACTCTTTATTCTTCTTTGTCTCCACCAAAAGGGCTGTGATGAAACTGAGGTGCACGCTGAGCTCAGGAGTTGCCCGTTGAAAATGTACGTGTGCCATCAGACCGAGACCATCGGCATCATCATTGACGGACATCCAGTGATCAGAGGTTTGACCAACCTGGCAAAGGCATGCTGTCTTCTGTTTGGACTCATCTATGCCCTCGAACTGAAATATCCCCCAAAACTGGTGCACACCTTTGAATTATATCAGAGGCTCCTTCTTTGCATGGACACCATGCTTCCCAAACCATCATCAAAGTACACAAATCTCCTAAACAAGTTGTCTTCGATGACTTCTCAAAGTCAAGACATTGCAGCTTTGGCAATTTGGGTGTTTTAGTTGTGTGATTAAGTGTTTGAGTTCAAAAGTGTGATTAAGTGTTTTAGTTCAAAAGTGTGATGAAGTGTTTTAGTTCAAATGTGTGATTAAGTGTTTTAGTTCAAAAGTGTGATGAAGTGTTTTAGTTCAAATGTGTGATTAAGTGTTTTAGTTCAAAAGTGTTTAGGCCTTAGTTAAAAATGCACATACACTTTAAAACCATTTCTTGAAAGAATTTGATGTTTTTATATTTCTATTTTTTTACATTTATGGCCACATCAGTGGCAGAAGTGTTGTTGTTGTTGAATAAATGTTATGATCTTAAATCTATCTTTCCATCTTGTTCCTCTAAATTTTAAATTGTTGTTATTGACAGGAAAGTATTTATGTAAAGTTAATCAAAATGTAGTGATAGATATAGATATAGATGGAGATATAGAAATTATAACCGTCACAGAAATTAATGCAGTATAATTTATTCACCAGAGGTTGTAGCCTGGACTACATTTAATGGAGTTCATTCACATGTATGATTGGGTTCATTTTACTCAGAAAATTAAGTTCATCAAACTAATTTATAGGTTGCTACAAGTAACCTTTACTCACTTTAATTAAGCTAAATATCATGTGCAATTGAGTTACCTTTACCAAGAAAATTAAGTTCTTCTAACTAAGTAATATCAGTAGTATTAGTTAACTCAACTTGATTTTGATGAGTTCATGTCAAGTAATATAACAGTGTTCATTCTACTTAAAAAAGCCTTGAATTGACTCAACTCAAAAAGTCCAATGCAACCACTTACCTCACTTTTTATAAGTTAGATAAAGGCATTGCTTTTTACAGTGCATGCAGGCGGTGTTTCCCTATAAAGACTTTACAGTGTTAGTTGAGCAGTTGTGAGACATTTCTTTGATTGTTCTATGGCTGTTCAATTTTGTTTTGTTTGCAAAATCACATTAAATGTTATTCTTCCTGAAGGAACTCTCATGCTCTCTTTGTTTGTCAAGGGACACCAGGTTGCAACGACCCCTCAGCCATGGGTTGATTCAAATCACCTGCAAAGAGCACATTCATGTCTGAGCATATCTTGAACCATACAATCCTGTGAAGATTAACTTAGTGCGGTTATTTGTATGAATTAATATCAATGAAAACTACTGGCAGTGACGCAATTCGCTTTCTCCTAAATGGCAGTTGCTTTACCGGTTGGGCAACTTTCAGGCTACTAGCAACTACTCATTTAAACTTTAGTGAATAACAGCGTCTGCCGAAAGTCTGATCTATTGATCTTCATATCCATTGATGTCTGTGTAGAGTTATTGTTTGTACATCAAAAATGTTAGAACTAACAAGTAGTCCTACACACTTTCACATGCCTTGTGAACGCATTGTGTGGATGCCAGGTGCTGCTCTCTCTGAGGCCTTGTGTTCTCTTAAAGTGAGGCGTTTAAACACTGTGTGAAGACCAAACAATGAGCATGAGTACTCAACATGTAATCTACCTGGTAGCCATGACGGTAGCTTTTGTTTGTGTTTTTTGTGTTTCAGACTACACACGAGCCTG
Source organism: Coryphaenoides rupestris (assembly GCA_002895965.2). NCBI lineage: Eukaryota > Metazoa > Chordata > Actinopteri > Gadiformes > Macrouridae > Coryphaenoides > Coryphaenoides rupestris. The sequence continues at coordinate 6,726 of PIJE02003575.1, read as the reverse complement.
TCAGTTTAGCCTTTAGTACACAAAGAAAAAAGATCAACAGACTCCTCGACTGTTAAGAAATAAGGTGTAAAAATAAAAAAAGGAACACACCATTATCTAGGTCGTCCATTGAAATTTCTTCATGGGTAGTTTGGGAACCTGTGCAAAAGGAACAATTCTTGTTATTATACAGGCATGGTGGGAAAATGACACTGACATGGTAAAATATTATCTCCATGAATGATAAGAAATTAGTGTGAAATGACCCTTCAGATCATAGACCAGACCCCAGACATTACACATTGTGCAATCTGCTGTGGTTTTGATATCAATGTTTAATTTATCACATAATTGAATAACTGTAGGCTTATATGTCAAGAAAGCCAAGTAACGGATGTGATTATCAAAAGAGGTTTTTCTGGGAATGTATTAATTAAATAGCAGACTGAGTGGTGGTATTGTGAAAACCTTTCCTGTTCTCCATTCCAACCCACACATTCATTCCTTGGTCTGAGTCCAATCACAAAGCTACGCTAGAATAGCTTTGAGTTTGTTAGGAGCAACACCAGGCAGTGTTACTACTTTTGCTCCTCGCTTTTATGAGGCTTTTACGCCTCGAGTTTTGCAGGAAAGCTGTTCACCTGTCCTATGAGGCACTTCTGGAAAAGGCCAAGAAGAATACTTACATCTTCGTTTTATCAGGAAGACCAGCAGTCCTATGACCAATAAAACACAGAGTACAGCGGACAGTACTTTGGATGCCAAATTTGTTGTCTGTTGAACTGAAAGAAAGAAAAGAGAAATATGTTTTAGTGTGTGTGCCGTGACATGCTCTTTTATTGTTTGATTGGATCAACAACAGCTTCAACCTGCACTGTCACTTTCTCACTGCTGCCAACACATCTGTAATCATTACTGGTGTCAAGCTTAAATCATGTAAATAATTCAGCCCTGCAGCTAATACATGAAAACACACCCATGAGTGTAATTGGTCATCAAAATCTGGTCTCAGGGTAAACATGGCATTGAAGGGTAGTGAGGGCCTCAGAGAGAACCATACCTCCTCTACGAAACTCTGCAGGGGGATAACGGGCTTCTCCTTCCTGGCCCCCAGTGCCATTGACTACACATGTGTAGAATGCAGAGTCCGGAGGCCGATCCAGCATGCTGGTGAGGTTGAAGAGTCCATCTCCTGTCGGGATCGCGTTCTGTTCATGGCGGGGTGTCAAACGGGTACTGTTTTCATCAAACCAATGGATTGTCCCTTTCGGATAACCGCCACTCGCGTTGCAGGAAAGCGAAGTGACGCGCTTGTCTTCCATCACGCTGCTGATGGTTGGAGCGCGATAGGGGCCTGCAAAGAAATATCATAAAACATTAATTGAAACGTACTTGATTTGGTATCGCTAAAAACAAAATGGGTGGATCCCCCCCCAAAAGGGGATTTCTCCTCTTGCTCAAATAGAAACTATAGACACTGATACTCAAGTGTAATTTGACTTCATATGAATAACCTTATACTTTTACATTTGTCGTCCAAAAACACAATAGCCTATTTATTTCCCAGCCAGACCCACCTGAGACGCTGAGGCTGGTAGAGGTTCCACTTTCACCTCCATTGGTGACCACGAAGCATCTGTACTTTCCAATGTCCGCAATCTTGGTTTCGGTCACAAGCATTGAGACATTCATGGTGACCTTCCAATGTGGCTCAGCAAATGTAAAGCGTGGTTCCAATTGATGTTCATCGCTTGCGTTGTACTGAAGCAGTTTTAAAGGAATCTCTGTTCCTTCTTTCATCCAAGTGACCTCCATGATCTGTGTTTTTTGTGCCTCTTTTGAAAGACTCACAGTGCAGTTTAATAACGACTGATGGCCAACAAGTCCGTGGTTGTCAGAATTACACTTCAGAGTTACAAAACCTGTTATAATTACAACATTGTTAGAGTATTAGTATCTACAAATATGATACTCAAGTTGTTTTCACTTTCCCACTTCTCAACTTTTTTTTTTTTATGGAGAGACCATAAGGAAGAAGATTCTCTAAAAACAACTGAAGTGTAATTTGACTTCATATGAATAACCTTATACTTTTACATTTGTCGTCCAAAAACACAATAGCCTATTTATTTCCCAGCCAGACCCACCTGAGACGCTGAGGCTGGTAGAGGTTCCACATTCACCTCTATTGGTGACCACGAAGCATCTGTAGTTTCCAATGTCCGCAATCTTGGTTTCGGTCACAAGCATTGAGACATTCATGGTGACCTTCCAATGTGGCTCAGCAAATGTAAAGCGTGGTTCCAATTGATGTTCACCGCTTGCGTTGTACTGAAGCAGTTTTAAAGGAATCCCTGTTCCTTCTTTCATCCAAGTGACCTCCATGATCTGTGTTTTTTGTGAAAGACTCACAGTGCAGTCTAATAACGACTGATGGCCAACCCGTCCGTGGTTGTCAGGATTACACTTCAGAGATACAAAACCTGTTATAATTACAACATTGTTAGAGTATTAGTATCTACAAATATGATACTCAAGTTGTTTTCACTTTCCCACTCCTCAACTTTTTTTTTTTTATGGAGAGACCATAAGGAAGAAGATTCTCTAAAAACAACTGAAGTGTAATTTGACTTCATATGAATAACCTTATACTTTTACATTTGTCGTCCAAAAACACAATAGCCTATTTATTTCCCAGCCAGACCCACCTGAGACGCTGAGGCTGGTAGAGGTTTCACATTGACCTCTATTGGTGACCACGAAGCATCTGTACTTTCCAACGTCCGCAATCTTGGTTTCGGTCACAAGCATTGAGACATTCATGGTGACCTTCCAATGTGGCTCAGCAAATGTAAAGCGTGGTTCCAATTGATGTTCACCGCTTGCGTTGTACTGAAGCAGTTTTAAAGGAATCTCTGCTCCTAAAGGAATCTCTGTTCCTTCTTTCATCCAAATGACCTCCATGATCTGTGTATTTTCTGCCTCTTCTGAAAGACTCACAGTGCAGTTTAATAACGACTGATGGCAAACCCGTCCGTGGTTGTCAGGATTACACTTCAGAGTTACAAAACCTGTTATAATTACAACATTGTTAGAGTATTAGTATCTACAAATATGACAAGCTTTTATTATAATACAGATAATGAATGTATCTAGCGAACATAGTGTGTACTTACTGGCAACAGATCCAGAAGTGGAGCACATAAGGACCAAGAGTGTTCCGAGTGGAGAGAATCCCATGATGCATCTTTTGCGATCCACACAAATGTATACAATAAACTTAGTAAGAGCAAATGACTTGGCAACGTTATGCTGTAAGCACGGTTGCAAACAACAAAAAAGACAACAAAATGAAGATGGAAGACGCATCAGGACGTATCATGCGTGTTATTATATTGCGTTATGGGTCCCATAAAGCGACTCTATGCAATCCCTCATCTGACTCGTCACACGATTGCACACAGCGGCGTCCAGTCATAATATTGCATCGGGATCACACCGTCCAGCGACAGACTTGACCACACAGGATTTTATCAATGGGAAAAAACACGTCGACTTGTGAAAGTCCCGAGTTTACTTAATTAAGCATACAACCGTTCAGACATTAGTTGTTTCATATTGTAATATAGTGCAGGCTAAAAGTCACTCAGTTCAACTATGAATTATACATTGTTCACATTGTATACTGCAGATTAACGCATTTACAGTTCGAGTTCGCAGAGTAAAATTGTAATAAAGTCACATTTACCAGTGCAAGGACTCGACGGTGCTCGATGGTCCTGCTCCGCCGTCTCCGTGTTGATTTTGAGTTTCGTTCTGAGTCTGTGTGTGGATTCCCCCCCCCCCACGCTCCAGGAAATAATGAACTAAATCAGATCAGAAATGATTTATTTTCAATGAATCAATTCTTCAATTCGTTTCTTCAATGATTACATCCAGCATTGAATGGCTGGCAGCATGGCAGCATTGAACAGGGTTTTGTTTTCCTTGTTTTGACCGACGCCACATGTATTCATGTACCCCTCATTAACCTGTTGCGTTTCTGGATGAACTGATGGGCCCGTGACAGACTGACACACACTGGGATGAAAAGGACCTCTGGTTTTGTAAACCTCAGGTAAACGTATCATAAAAATCACAGAAAATGTACAAAAGTGTTACACCAACAACACGCTTCAGTTGGTGAGGAACAAAAGGCCATTATTCTTGGCGAGGGAAAACATATACAAAAGGCTGAGGTGTCATAAGGTCACTTGTCAAATCCGGGTTAACTTTTCCAGAAACGTTCAGCCATTTCTGTTCCTTCAACTCATTGTGATGAAAGGGCAAGCATTGCCATGCTGCTTTGAGGGCGTTTTTTGGGAAACCCAACACAGTTTTGAGTTTGTAATCTATACCACACACACTGGCAACAACAAGTTATCCAGTTTAAATTAAATTGTCAGTTTTTTCCTCATCATATAATAGATACTAGTAAAATATAGCTAAAAATGTAGCTCATTTCAAGATATCTTTTATCTTGAAAGTGTCACGATCACGATCGTGGCTCCGGGCTCCCGGGCGCCAATGCCGCCCCTGGAGGGTTAGCGGGGCTCCCGGGCGCCAGTACCGCCCCTGGATGATTAGCGGCACCTGCGCTACGTTCGCGGCTGTCCGCAATCAGCAATTAACCACGGCATGAAAAGCCCCGGCTTTCCACCCACGGGTGTCGGACCATTGTCAATGTTATGTGTTGTCTTGGTGTAACTAACGTTCCTGTTATGTTGCACATACAGTTGTGTATACTTGTTGTTGCCAACTACCATAGGGATCGTAACCCGTCACCTGCATTCCTGCCTGTCTGTTCCTCATCTACCTACCTGCCTGTCACCCGGTAAATAAATACTTCTCCGCACTACAAAACCCTGAGTTCTGAGTCTTGCGATTGGGTCCTACTGCCAACTCCCATGACAGTTGTATAGTTTCGTCCAATCTTCACGGTGTAGGTTCGACTCCTCACGTTTCAAAACAACAGAGATGTAAGATAAGATAAGTTAAGACACGATAAGATGGAACTTTATTCATCCCGAAGGAAATTCTTGTGCCAGAGGTTGCTCCAAAATACCAACAACATAAGAATAAAAACAATAGAATAATAAATGTCGTGGATAAGCAGAATAGGAATATAACAGATATAGAAAAAAAGTGTTTAAATGTCACAAATGCTACGGAATCACGATTGACGTAAATGACGGTTAACTGTCGTTTGTGTTTCGTATATTTTTGTTTCCTTAAGTTGTCGCGCTCCCAGATAGCCGTCACGATCGTCACCGACGTGTCTTAATAACGCGTCACGTGACCTTTCCAGGATTCCGGCGGCGTGGTTTGTGCGCCGTGCACAGTATCTAAAGTGTTACGACGCGCGGAGGGGGAGGGGCTCAGTAGGTTCGCACGTCGTTTGGTGTACGCGCCGCTTTCATCGCGTCACGCACGGCCGCCGGCGAGACCCCCGGAACCGATCGGGTCAAACGACCGACGGCACGCCGACGAATAATCGTAGCTTAGCTTCCGTTCCACCTTTGCTTTGACGTTGACGTTTTACATAAACATGAACTGAACACTGAATTTTCATTTGTATCGCTTAAGATGCGGTGAGATAAGATAAAAGTCTATTAATCCCGAAGGAAATTCTTGTGCCAGAGATTGCTCAAAGATAACAACAACTTAAGGATAAAAACAATAGCAAAGTGGTACCACGCCTAATAGAAATAACAATAAATCAAAGAAACATTTAGTCAAATATAGTTAACTCAAATATAAGGTAACTAGAATATAAAAGTTGGCAATGGGATTGAAAAGTAATATTGCACCTGATATTGAGAATTAAGGGTTCCAGATGCCCAGCCACGAGCGCCGCCTGGCCCGGCCCCCAGGCCTGCTGACCCCCAGGCCTGCTGACCCCCAGGCCTGCTGGCCCCAACCCCCAGGCCTGCTGGCCCCCAGGCCTGCTGGCACCGGTCCCCAGGCCTGCTGGCGCCGACCCCCAGGCCTGCTGGCGCCCGTCCCCAGGCCTGCTGGCCCCAACCCCCAGGCCTGCTGGCCCCAACCCCCAGGCCTGCTGGCCCCAACCCCCAGGCCTGCTGGCGCCAGTCCCCAGGCCTGCTGGCGCCGGTCCCCAGGCCTGCTGGCCCCAACCCCCAGGCCTGCTGGCGCCGGTCCCCAGGCTCTGACCTTGGCCCACTTGTCCTCTCCAGGTACTCCCCCGTCGGCATCGCCTCGCTGATCGCGGGGAAGATCGCGGCCATCGGGGACCTGGAGGTGGTGGCGCGGCAGCTGGGCATGTACATGGACGTGCGCACGCACACACACACACACTCACACACGCACACACACACATGCATGCACACACACACACACACACACACATCTCGCACACTATGAATGTATGTACCACACCTAAATATGTGTATGTACACACACACACACACATCCAAGTAACACACATTCCAAGACAGCACCACCACTCTCTCTCTCACACACACACACACACACACACACACACACACACACACACACACACTCCCACACTCACACACAGCCCCTCCCCCTCCCCCCGTGTACCTGCTGGCGGTACCCAGGGCGGTGATCCAGGCCTGGAAGATCCCGATGTAGAAGGTGAACGGGCTCTTCCTGGTGATGCAGAAGTAGATGGCGGGCAGGATGAGACCCCCGTGGATGAAGAGGCCCACCATCACCGTCACCATGTAC